>PNEQ01057838.1:0-34004 GCA_003012365.1 Medauroidea extradentata | reverse complement strand
ATTGGCTCAGATATCTCTTGCAGTATGTTACTTCTTGGTTATTGGCTCGGAGTCCTCCTGTAGTTGGTTACTTCTTGGTTATTGGCTCAGAGACCTCTTGCAGTATGTTACTTCTCGGTTATTGGCTCAGAGCCTTTCTGCAGAGGTGAGATAAGTCTCTGGCCAGTTATGAAAGTGGCAGAATGGGTCGTCCTTATTGTTAACCTAACATTTTATGATTATGACAATATTATCTCGCTCGATGTCCATTTATGTACGGAGTAAAAAAAATCTAGGCATATGTGGTGATCGTGTCTAATGCTGGTATAGCCTAATGTCTGCGGCGGCCAGGACAGAGTGTAGGCAGTTGACGTGACGAGCGAGGACAATGGCTTCTGTCGCACGTAGCTTCCGGCCAGACCACGTGACTCGCATGCTGGGCTGTAGTGACGTCACTACACTCTCCCCACTCCTATCTTACAGCATACAGCTGCTTTTACGATTATGAACTTAGGCATTTAGTTATCCGGTATGACGTATACAGAAGATCTTAAACTAGCGTTCTTCAATGCGATGGTTTCCAGTAAAACTTGGCAGGTCGTATGCGTGCGTGTCCAGTAAAAAATTCTTTTTAAATGGAAGAACTTTGTAAACTAATGTCTAACCATTTATGAGTTTATCAGTGTAGGAATTACAGCAGTAACGTCATTAAGGGCGTCCAAGTGAGAAAAAATAGTAATGTTATATTTGTATGAAATAGTGTTAGTTTTATAGACGTTATTTGGAATTACATTTTCCTCTTACAAAAAAAATTAGCTCAGCCAGTTTTTCCATAGTGACAGTTCAAAGTCAGACTTTGCACGTTTTTAGTTCTTATAAGCCGCAAAAACCAGTAAACATAAATAAATTAAAAAAAAAATCGCTCTGAAAATACATGTAAAAGGCTACTGCTTGGCATGTTTTAAAATCCATCACAAAATATGTTCGTATTTGAAAAAAAAAAAATCGATAAAAGAGGCAAAAAATCAAAATTTCAGAAAATGTTTTTTTAATTGAAAAAATATTTTGTAGTGAATTTTAAAACATGTCAGGCAGTGGTACGTAAAATATGTTTTCAGTGTGAATTTTTAAGTTTATTTATGTTCGTTGGTATTTATGGCTTGTAAGTAATAAAAATGAAAGTCTTATATTATATATTTCAAGTAAAAGTTCTGGGAAAGAAGCCAATCATGACGAAGCATAAGTAGCACAACCCATCTACGACGCAGATAAATATTTTCGACTGTCAAAACTGTCTGGAAGGAAATACTGAACACAGTAATTTGCAAAAAAAAAAAAAAAAAAAAAAACTGTCAAACAGTAACTTACCGCCAGATAAGTAGTTCACATCGCCACCTTCTGATGGCGGTATTGTCGCTTGTTTACATTGGCAGGAATTATGACTTGATTTTTATTGTGAACTGTCTTTACTTAATATGTTTTTTTTTCCTGTTGTAAACCCGTCCTACCACCGGTCTCGTAGAACCAGTCAGCTTTGATTGCAAGTGTTGCTTCGGAAGACTTTCGACTAGATACCCGGAAATCTCGTGGTTGAAAACTGTGTATATTCGCCATCGTATTTATACGGGAAAATCCCATCCAAGGATATTTAATGAACCAGATGGTCATGCAGCACTCCTTTATCTTCATTAATGTGGTTTAAGATAATATATAGGGTGGTCGCTGAACGTCACAGAAGGCTAGTCGACGGCAGAGGGCAACTGTAGCAGTAAACAGTTACCTTGGCGGATCGGTTTATAAAACCTTGGGATAGGATAAACCTACCCTACCTAATACTGAGGTTTCGAATGCCGGTGTAAGACAAATACTGATACTAATTTATATTGTATATAATATATATTATGTAAATCATTTTTGTGTTAAATTTACAAAGATTTTCTTTGCACTTTTACAAATTCTCGTAAAAATACAACGATTTTCTTTGTAAAATCATTTGCTTGTAAAGTTGCAAAGGTAAAGTTTGTAATACTTCAAAGGAATTCTTTGTACTTATACCAACGGCTCCTGCCTTGATTTTTTTTTTGTAAAAATTACAATTTCTCTTGTAAAATTATTAGTTTATAAAGTTACACAGATTTTCTTTGTAAAAAAACAGAGGAAAGATGTTTAGTCTACTAAAATTATAGTTTCGCGGAAACTACACAGTTATACAAAAATCTCATATTTTGTAGCGCATTTTTCTAGAACGGAGTGAATTTTCATAATGAGTGCATACTTTAAAATAAAAATATAATATTACGACAGAACTTAGTGTACATTCAGTATACAGCAGCACTGAAGTCAATGTGGCCTGAGGAATGACGCGCGGGGATGCGGGTTCAAATCCGAGCATCTCCTTGAAACGTTTTTTTAAATTTTCAAGATAATTTCATGGTACATAAATAAAAATATTTTTTATTAACAAACATTATATTAGCTACGTAATAAAACATTTAGAAACTCACAACGAAATATTTCGAATTTTAAAAAATCGCAAAAATGCAGGACAAAAGCTGCAAATCAAGCAATTTTTTTTTTTAAATAAAAAGAAATTTCACTTTTTATACATATCCCATGGCATGTTATTTCGCTGTGAATTGTTCCACTTAAATAAGTCAATAGGTTTTTTACTATTAGTATGACAGTGTGACATGCGAATTTTGTTTGATATACCGGTATGATAAAATTACGAAAGCTAAAATAGTTTTTTGTAGCGGATATGTACTCAACAGTATCGTCTACAAAACACTATTTCATAGAAATATGAAATTATGATTTTATCCCACTTTAATACCCTTAAGCCATTATTTGTATATAGTTCTCATTGATCTGACTGCGCTTTAAATGCGTGTTCGTAAATACGGTTATTTCCGAAACTATTCCATAAATGCCCATTGTGTCAATGAACGAATAGAAAACACACTTCAAACGATGACGAAAGTGTGGTTCCGAAGTCATGTTGAGTTGGATAATATTACTGTAGTTTCAGATAAAGGCAAATCAATCTAATGTAATTTAAATTAATAATTGAATTGGACGTTTACTTAAAAAATTTAATGATAATATTTGAAATGTAGGGCTGTTAACACGTTGGATGTTTACTTTATAAATTTAATATAGGCCTACTAATATTTGAAATATTGGGCTCTTAACACGAAAGCTAAACCGTCTCCTTCCCCGGGAAAATTTGAATTTCTGCGTGCAAAATGGTGCTATTTAAGCATTTTTCGTATTAGATCATATTATATACCGAATGAAGATTATAATATTTAAGTTTACACAAGGCGTGATTGTGATTGGCTGAGTTATCCAATATCCAAGAAATTTTTGTACCCGTTCTATCCGCAAATATTGGATGAAAACGAAAGTCATCAAACTTCCTTCAACAAATACGGCCGCGATAGTGACGTTTTTGTGGCGTCATATCTTTCCAACATTATTTGACGAGCTTTACTTGAAGACATTGGAAGGGAACATTTGACAGTGTGACAGTGCCTGTAGGGTATGGCAGATTTACACACTTGGCTCAATATATTGGGTCAATCTTGCAAGGAAAAAAGCCAACGGCTATAAAAACAAATGGAAAACTCTTGACCATAAATATCACCGTAGGGATGATGATATAGGCGGTTTGGGATACACTGGGCACTCAGGAAAGTTCTACTTGAGTTCTATTTTCAACTAATTCATATCTTTCCGCGCGTAACGACAAACGACAGGAAATAAAATCTTACCTCTCTGGACAGGGCACTTTATTCTTGCGCGTGTAAGATAAACTATGCAATCGATAGGAACCTTTTTAGTGTGATAAAAAAAAGTTTATTAATTATATAAATTACAACTATGTCGATTTCGGTTGATCTTGTTTCAGTATTGGTGTATTTAAATAGGAAACTAGAGGGAACTAGCTTATATTGCGTGATTTCTTTACCAACCATACAGGCGGTAAGGTAACTATAGTTACTGTTTAATTATATGCAGTAACGGCTAGTAATATTTTTCGAAGGTGAAATTTTTAGTGCTCACTTTATCCTGAATGACCTATAGTATCCTGGTAGTACGCCATAAAATAACCACTGTAGTACCACATGACTATGTCTTGTTTTGCTTCATTTTATTTTATTTCACTCGTACGTGAATTGATATATTCTTAAGATAGTATTTTTACTTTGAAGAAACAGTGATTTTTTTTCTCAATTTTTCCCATATTTGAAGCAATTTCCCCTTGTTCTTTTTTTCAAATTGTGGATCTCAAATCTCCCATGAAATGGGAAAAATCCCGCTATTTGGCAACTCTGAACTGTAGTGGAATATAAATATAATTCACGCTATAATAGCACATCCTAAATTTTTTCCCCGTTAGAATTCCATACAAGTGAAAAATAAAATAATTTAATGGTAGCGACTGATGCGGAGCATTAAAGATCAATGGCTCCGCAGGCAGGAGTATTTCTACTTCTGCGAAGTTTCTGTGCCAGCGGCGGTTCTCGGCGAGGCGACTAATGGCTTTATTACGTTTGTTGCAGTTCGGAAATTGCCCGGTATAAACCCTCACACCGCCCACAGCCCGGATAAAGCGACACCAATTGGATAGCCTGCCCACGTGGAGCCGGGAAAGGTGGGCGTGGTTCCGCCATTATTGATCCGCACCAAGTAGTTCTTTAGACTGTACCTAGGCCGCGTTACGTGACGGAGCGCTGAGCTGTACGAATAGTTCCAGTAGCGGCAACAGATGTCGCACGCTACCTTCAACATTACAACCAGGCACTCGGAAGTGGAACTGGAAAACAAATCCGAAACCGAACTTTGCCGAAGTTTCTCTCTTCCAACGAACAACTTTGCCAATGAAAAATTAATGCTATAGGCGGTTCGGGTTAAAGTGTGCACTCAAAACAGCCCTGCTAAATTTCTATTTTCAGCCAATTCGTATCTCTCCGTTCGTAACTAACGACGGGAAATTTCTAACCTCACTGGCCATGTAACTTGTTTGCCTGTTTAAGATAGATAGGGAATATTCCTACATTTTTATTATATTTAAAAGTGTGTTTAACTTAATGAACAACGGTACCATACTTTCTTTCATTGCTTCTGTGTAACTCCAGAAAAACTTAAATAAAATGAGCAGTCTGCTTTGCGCGGCAAAAACGTGAACCACCATGTTGATGACCCTGTGACGTCACCGTACGACAGCAACTTACGTTCAAATTGTGATATTGTAGCTTTGTTTAGGCGGTCTACACCTAGCTGCAACTTTTACAACTTCTACACCCAAACTGCAACATCGCGTTTTTCTTGCCGGAAGTGACGTTCTGGTTATTACAATAGGCGTATTTTAGCGGTTGAATTGGTCACAAGCTGATAGCAAGCGTTTGCCGAATCTGTTTGCATTTACAAGAAATCGCTAAAATGCAATATTCAGTAATCATAAATGGCTACCACTATGGAGTTACGAAATTGTGTACTTGTTATTGTCTTATCAGGAATAGAATTGGACTGTATAAAGGAAAATACTTCTTCACGAATACGTTTATTGGAAAATAAACTACTTTCATTATTTTTTTACATGTACAACATAATAAATTGTAGAAATAAATTTAATTGTGCACCAGTATATGATGAAAAATTAATATTGCATCATTTTATTTTAAAATAACTTCAGTTTCGTCTATATTTCACATAAATACAGTTTGTTTTGGTTTCAGATTTGTTCGAAACAAAACAGGAAATAAAAGTAAAGGTAAACATCATGTGAACAAACCCTGTAACCGTCCTCCTGCCTCGGTTGCCAGAAACGTGCAAACACCCTCAGCCTGGTTGAAGCACGTTTGCAAACACCCTTGTAAACAGGAGCGCTAAAATGCTCTGTTTACAGGTACCGCTACCAATTCAACCGCTAAAATACGCCTAATCAAACCGTTCAGGCGGCGGGTGTAACTACAAATTCTACACCCGGGTGCTACAACTTCTACACCCGGGTGCTACACCTTCTACACCACCTCTGCGAGGTGGAGTAGTTTGGGTGTATTTTCGAAACATGTTACAAATAGTTGTGTTGTCTTAAGAAGTTGGCTTTCCAGTTTTGAATCAGAACATCTGCAGTATAGTAAAAATTGTATTCTGCTTCATCTGGGAGATGTGTAAAATAAAGTTTCTATTTGTATTGCTATTTTTAGTAACATTTGTGGGTTATGTTACTACTTGTAATGAATATATCCTAATTATGATACCAACTCGTTAAACTAATAAAATTAATTTAAGAATCGACATTCCTTCTCCAGTAGAACTACCCGTTGTTTGACGTGACGTATGAAATGAGCTGCATAAAGGTTATACATTAAGGTTATAGGACCAAAAAATTTATTAAAATTTGTAATTCGATCAAAACACTATACAGATTTGCTCAAGTAGGTGCTGTAACGTCACATTTATCATCGGATTCATCACCTGCATCTGTCTTTGCCTGTATTCAAATATCTCGCAATATTTACAATTTACTGCCATGTCACTAACACAGAAATTAAACAAAACAATTCACACTCATCTACACCTAGGCGTTCAGGCGGACTTTCAGCACTTCCTACACCTTTGAACTCTGGCCATCTACACCCACTACACCCAACTACACCTTTGGGTGTAGAAGTTGTAAAAGGTACAACCCGCCTAAACAAAGATTGTGTTAAATAAAGTACTTCATGCGGTAAAATCGAATTTGGCTTGAACTCCGAATCCGAAGAGTATAAATGTGGGTAGTAGTTCGTTTGCGCAACAATAAAATGCAATGTACTCGGAATAAATTTTTAATTTTATCGCCGTCTGATACAGAACCAGATTCCCAATATCTTCCCAGCATCTTGGTGTTCCCTCAGCCTGGAGACAGAAGTAGATCGCAATTCCCGAAACGTTGTATTTTTTTCGTTGGTTTTTAACTTGTGTTGTGTTGTCTATTGTCTTTTGTTCGTTGTCCACTGTTCGCTGTTTTTGTCTATTTCCATCTTTTTTCATATTGTGAATCTGGTCCTATATTTGTGTCTGGGTGTTTTGTCAATATTTGACTGAATTCTATCTCTAGAATTCTTTGTTGTCTAATATAGTAATTATTTAATTAAAAATAAAAAACTGACAGAATTCCTCTGGGATTGCTCTTTTTGTATTTTTGTGTTTTTTTATATTTGTTTTCTTCTTGTTCTTTGTTGTACATTGACATTCAACACAGGTTTGATCAGAAAAATATGAGTAATGGCGTAGCCTATGTCCACAAACCAATAAATTCAAATTGTAAAATTCAATTGCAACAAAAATTTAAAAATCTCAGTAACAAATAGTTTTACTTATTATGTGGAAAAGTTAACTTAATAACTAAAATCGTATTACGATCAGGGCAATTTTGAAACGTTTCTCTCTATGTTAGTGATGTGTGTTCCGATGTTGGTATTAGGGAGGAGGAAACTGTAGCCTAGTTCGGTTGTCTTCAGCGGAAAAAATGTTCTCGTTGTTTAGGTTGGGCGAACGTATTTTGCGCGTACTAGGCCTAAAAGTTCGGAAGCGATAAGGACGACACAACACGTGCATCACGTCTCACTCCAACCTTTAGGCGCAAGTCAATGAACTAATGTGCAATCTTCTCGCCGATAATACAATTTACCTCTGTGAGACATTTGGTTGTGACCCTTTAATTTTATGACTTATTATTAAAGATAAATTCGTGTTGTAAACGCCTTTACCTTTTAAATACTCTGCGCCGATACCTTCATACCTACAAATCAGGGGTGTACACGTCGTTTAGCCTAAAAATGTTTCGCCTAGTCAGGTAAAACGACTTTAGGCAAAACGACTTTAAGCAAAATAACTTTAGCTGAAATTACTTATAGGCTAGTTAAGCGGGATGGTAGGATTTTGAAGACACCTTTTTAGGCACAACGACTTAGATGGAAGTTTTAAGCAAGGTGATAAATTGTTAAGCAATCAATTTTAGGCAAAACGACTTTAGGTAAAAATCCTTTAGGCGGAATGAATTTAAGACGAAATTTATTTAGGCAAAACGTCTTTAGAGAAACACTTTTAAGCAAAATTACTTTAGGCCAAACGACTTTTGGTGACACGTCTTTAGGGTGAATACTTTAGGCAGAATGGCTTTAGGCAAAACGAATGTGCAAAAATGTTTAGGCAAAACGAATTTATGCAAAATGTATTTTGTGCGTTTTAGGAGAGAGGCTAGAATGTTAAGTAAACCTTTTTTTTTAGGCAGAATGTCTTTGTCGGAATTAAAGAAAAGAGGTGGAATTTTTGTTAAACAGATTTTAGGCCAAACGACTTTAGGCGAAAATATTTTTGGCGAAACGACTTTAGGACAAATTATTTTAGGTAAAATAACCTTAGGCAAAACAAAGTAGGCAAATTGTGTTTAGGCAAAACGACGCGTCCCCAAAATCAGAATCGCACACACATTTTTCGAAAGGGGGCCTAAACCTCAGGAGTCAAGTTCATAGAGTTAAAATTTTGGGTTGTACTCTTTATTGCTAGGTCACCCTAGTTTACAATTATACCTAGTGTCAAACATTTCGGGGGAATGCGTAGGGGCTCAGAAAAAAAAGGGAGGGGGGCTCCGACCCTTTGCTCTCGCTCTTTTTTTTTTTGTAACTGCTGAAGCTCTGCACACTGCTCGGCGGCCTGGGCAGGCGGCCACCTTAATATGGCAGTTATGACCATCTTATTAAGAGCTCCCTGGTTGCTATCCTGTTGTCACTGAAGAAGATACAGTCAAATGGCTGTAGGTCGTGTTGTGTTATTTTGTTTGTAAATTTTATTTTTTGTACCTGCAAGGTGCGTGTGAAGCAGTATTGAAAGAAAATCGCAGAAATTAGTTTTTATATTTCCGTGGGCTTTGACTACCCCGAATTATGTTCTATCGACGTATTCGTTGTTGAAGTTTGCTTCACTGCAGTGGTTTGTGTTTACGGAGTAGTGTCTGTATGTCTATACAGTTAGTTGTTATTTGGAAGTGAACTAAACTTTTCGTGTGCGTGTTATAAATTATTGAATTAATGAGTTATATTTTTATGCCGAGTCACCAAGTGCAACAATATGCAGTTTTTACTTGATTCGTAGTAGGCCTACCTAAAAAGAAATTTCCTTTTTACGATTAAATAGGCGCCAGCCTTGCTATGTAAGCCTACTCGTTCGTTGCCACGTTAAATTAACTATTCCCATCCTAATGTTATGTATTTTATTATACTGTGATGAAAAACTGCTAAAAAAAATTTCACAAGTGATGTGATGTAAATTAGTGTACTGTGCATAAGTAAATCACAAGGGTTATCATAATCGTTTCAATAATAAAGTTTGTTTATTCATATTTTATTATAATGCCAAGATAAGTCAGTCACAATAAAAACATGGACAAGGAAGTGTACATTGAGATTACATTGGTATTGGCATGTCTACGGTATTGCATAGGGCCTATATGTTAACACTAGTTAAAACACATAAAGATAAATGCAGACAGTAAATTATGTATGTGGTAGAACTTAATATTTGTAAAAGTGATTATTAATTAATTTCTCATTAGAAATACGACTCTAAAATTTAAACAATTACAGCAGCGGTGGCTTAATAGCACCATGTCAAAGCCGCAAAGCATGATCGTAACTGTATTTAAGTATTAGCAGTGCGCCCGTGGCTTTGCTCGCGTGTGTTACTCGAGATAATATTTACTTTAATTGAAAAACCTATTTATACTCCAGATCATCAAGTGTTAGATAGACAAATCTGCTAGTTGAGTTAACTCTGCAGCAGGATAAGTATAGGCCGTTCGGAATAAAGTGAACACTAAAAATTTAACCTTTGAAAAATATCACCAGCCGTTACTGCATATAATTCAACAATAACTATAGTTGCCTTGCTGCTTGTATGGTTGGCAACGAAATTACACAACATAGTTCCGTGTTTATTCGTATTTAAATACAACAATACTGAAACAAATTCAACCGACAGCGATATAATTGTATTTTATATAATTAATTAACTTATTTTATATCAAACTATATATGTACCTATCGACTGAACAATTTATCTCACACGCGCAAACATAAAGTGACGTGTCCCAGGAGGTTAGACTTTTCCCGTCGTTAGCTGCTACACGCGGAAAGATATGAACTGGCTGGAAATAAATCTTTAGCAGGGCTTTTTCGAGTGCTCACTTTATTCCGAACCGCCTATACCTAAGTTATTGCTATCCACGCGAAAAACTTTCATAAGTTTGTCCCTGCCACTAACAGCGACTTCGCCTGGACCACGGTCGTAGAAGAACAGGTCTGGACGCTCGCCTATCAAACAATGAATTTTTCCTGACCCCCTTGTTGTTTGACTGTAGTTCAAGTTACCGAGAATGTCGTACTTTTTGGCGCTGTAAACCGGGCGGTCGGACTCAAAACTCCGTCCACTTTTTTCATTGTTAAATTTATAAAGTAAATAAAGATTGCTGGAGCCTTTTCTTAAATTTGTGAGCGAAGAAAGTATTTCATAAATTGATAAAAAATACGTTTTGATAAATTGTTTATCTTAGCGGAAAGGAAGTGGGCGGAGTTTAGTCCGACCACCGTAACATCAGTGCCAATAAAAGACAATATTCTCGGTAACTTGGTGAACTACAGCCAGACAACAAGGGGATCAAATATCCAGGCGAGTGTCCAGACCTGTTCTTCTACGGCCGTGGCCTGGACCTTATTTATAGTCACAGAGAAAGTTGACGTTGTGGGTTAGTTATAGAGTCTTTGATGTAAGTGGGTAATCGAATGACATACGTAGTTTACGTGGTTTTAAGATTGATTTCCCCCAAGCACAACCATTGGTGATGCTGTCCTCAATAAAATACTTGTGTTACAAAACCTTCACTTGAAGTTAAGTGGTATTAGGGAATTTCGACGGGATAGTATTTCGCTGAAATATAAACATATTTGGTGCCCCAACCTTGAGGTTAGTGAGATGGTATGTGTGGGCTTATGCTGTCGAGGAATTTCAGTAGATAGTGGACAGCGTAATCCATTTTCATCACTTTTGAACTTCATCCAAATTGCACTAATTTGACCTTCATCCAGTTTTTGTGTGTCAGACTTGCACATTTGCACAGCCTTTAAGAAATTTGAGCCCAGAATCTCCCGAACAATAGATCGTAGCTACAAACAACTACGCCACATAACGTCGAATTTGTTATCTTTAAAACTAATTTTAAAATTAAAATATTCATTTCCTGGGCTCATAGAGATTGTAGAAATTCACGTCTTCGATATAACTGTAGAATGAAACACCTGTATAATTTGTTTCTCACTGGTCGTACTTGCTTTTCGGATTGTCTGCCTTGAAAGTTCACAAACTAAGTTTTATTCTTAATTTTGCTAAGTTATCTTACATAATAAAAAAAAACTTGCATTACTTTTTTATGTACTTACGTAAGCATCATTCTGACACGAACACCACCTCAATGTATCTACTGATTAGATAAGTATCATAGGCTGGTAGAGAAATGGCATGCCTTTTCACCCCTTTAGGTGTCGAATTTCGATAAATCTTAGTGTCACACCTTAAATATATGTTCAAGTTTCCAAGTGAAGTAATAATCACGATAGCTCATTCAGTCAAAGCAAATCAACCATTCGTTAAAAATCGTATAATCACTCCTGTACACTACTAAGAGTTCGAATTTTGAAAAAAATCTTAAAACCTCCTTACGGCCATTTACCTAATCATCATCCTGAAACAAAAACAAACTGAATATCTCGATGGCACGGTCGTAGAAGAACAGGTCTGGACACTCGCCTGGATACTTGACCCCCTTGTTGTTTGGCTGTAGTTCACAAAGTTACCGAGAATATTGTGTTTTATTGGCGCTGATGTTAGGGCGGTCGGACTAAACTCCGCCCACTTCCTTTCCGTTAAGATAAACAATTTATCAGAACGTATTTTTTTTATCAATTTATGAAATACTTTCATCGCTCACAAATTCAAGAAAAGGCTCCAGCAATCTTTATTTACTTTATAAATTTAACAATTGAAAAAAGTGGACGGAGTTTGAGTCCGACCGCACGGGAAACAGCGCCAAAAAGTACGACATTCTCGGTAACTTGACGAACTACAGCCAAACAACAAGGGGGTCAAGCAAAATACATTGTTAGATAGGCGAGTGTCCAGACCTGTTCTTCTACGACCGTGCTCGATGGGTTGAATACATACAAAAGATTTATCTAAAACACATTCCAGGTCTTTTCATCTCCTAAGAGACAGAAATTCGAAGAAGAAAAAAATCCCTTGAATCACGTTGTAGACTACTTTACTGGTGTCTCTTGGACGTGAAAAACACGACAATAACCTGCTGGATTCAAGATATATAGACGATTAATTGAATTGACACATCACCATTTTAACCCCTTTTAACCTTATCTGGGTAATTTGGAAAATTCGTGAAATTTTTTTTGTTATTTGAGTAAGCATCAATCTTCAACAAAAATCACGTCGCTATATAAAATATCAATGTAGTCGATATATATCGATTGTGAATCGAAAACACATTTAACCCATTTTTACCTCTTTGGGACCGAATCCGGAAAATATATTCAAATGGTATTTTGGATGTTTACATAGGCTTTAATCTAAAGCAAAGAGCACTTGATCGCTCGGTTGGTTTGATAGCTGTAAAGGAATAATCGAAAACCACTTTACGTGTTGTCACCCTGTCATATTCATTTGTATATGTAACCAGTTGACTTTTTACTGTTTAGAGGTAGAAATTCATAAAATCCTAAAACAGCTTTTTGGGTATTTAGTTAAGCAACGTTTTGAAGTAGAAACTAGCTCTGTATCCGGAAGAATTCGATAGATATCAATAATTATTCGGAAACACATTTAAGGTCTTTTCACCCCCTTAAATGTTGAATTTTGAAGGATTCTGAAAGTGGCTAGTAAGCATTTTTATGTGAGTCCCATTGAAGTAAAAATCACGATGAAGGCGGTCGGGTTCGAGCTCTGTCGACGTTATATCGGCAATAAATTCCACCTCATTTTTTCCCCCTTAGAGGTTGAATGTGGAAAAATCATGTCTTAGTGCTCGCCTATGACTTGAGGGAAAATCAACACAAAGAAGGTTTGATATATTCAGTCAGGGTTCTCTTTTATAATAGAGATAACTACGATGCAGAACTACAGACGTACGTGTAAGACATTGAAACAAGTTGTTGCAAAATTCTTATCACCAAAAGTAAAGTTGGCTGTACCTATAGACGTATTTTAGCGGTTTAATTGTTCACAAGCTGTTACCAAGCGTTTGCGGAAACTGTTTGCATTTATAAGATATCGCTAAAATGCAATAATTCAGTGAACAGAAATGGCCACGACCATGGAGTTACGAAATTATGTTGGGGCAATTCCACAGATGCCAATAAGATGTTTATATTGCAGACACAGTCGTAGAAGAACAGTTCTGGACACTCGCCTATCTAACAATGGTATTTTGCTTGACCCCCTTGTTGTTTGGCTGCAGTTCGTCAAGTTGCCGAGAATATTGTGTTTTATTGGCGCTTCAATTAGGGCGGTCGGACCCAAACTCCGCCCACTTTTTTCCATTGTTTAATTTATAAAGTAAATAAAGATTGCTGGAGCCTATTCTTAAATTTGTGAGCGAAGGAAGTATTTCGTAAATTGATAAAAAATACGTTTTGATAAATTTAAAGGAAGTGTGCGGGGTTTGAGTCCGATCGCCCTAACTGAAGCGCCAATAAAACACAATATCCTCAGTAACTTGGTGAACTACAGCCAAACAACAAGGGGGTCAAGTTTCCAGGCGAGTGTCCAGACCTGTTCTTCTACGGCCGTGGCTACAGAAAAAATGGTCCGTATAACGCATACAACCGTTGCCTACGCAACGATACAACCAAGCATGCTTCATGAACGCCACTCTTTCAAAGGTTGGATATTTTAACATGCCCATATTTGTACATGTATCTATTGCGTTTTTTTTACACATACACAGCTCAATGAAACACAATTACTCTACCAGAACCAAAAATAATATTTTTACATGTACAACGTTATACATTGTGGAAGGTCAAATTCAACTAAAATTTTAGGTGTATACATAGACGAGACCCTTAACTGGAAACCTCATATCTCTCATCTTTCTAAAAAAAAAAAAAATGAGTTCGATGCTTTTTGCTATAAAGACTATATCAAAACTAACCAATCTGAACACTCTAAAAATGATCTACTTTGGCTACGTTGAACCACATTTACGATATGGAATAATATTTTGGGGCAACTCCACAGATACAACTAAGATATTTATACACCAGAAAAAAATGGCCCGCGTAATCATGCATGCAACTAATTGTGCGTCATGTAAGCCACTCTTCAAACAAAAAGTTGAGTACTTTAACATTACCATCTCTATATATTCAGGAAACACTTATTTTTGCTCATACACAGCTAAATGAAAAACAGAACTCCAGTATACATAATTACTCAACCAGAAACAAAAATAATCTACATATCTTACAACACCATACAAAATGTTTTGCTAGAAGTCCCAAATACTCTGCCATATGTCTGTACAACAAGCTTCCAGCATATTATAAAACTATCAACAACCTACGGCAATATAAGAAAAAGCTGAAAGGCATGCTACTGGACCATCGATTTTATTCAATTGATGAATTCATGGAGGCAACAATTTGTTAAGATATATGTTCTTGATAACTTTAAGATAAATAACATCTTAATTTGTATTTTTATGACAAAAGGTATCAATGCCTATGTACTATTATTGCTATAATATTAAGTTACGTCTGTGTATGTATTTGTGATAATTCAAGAAAAATGAATTTTTTATATTCTATATTGTGTGCATTACAGTATATAGTCTTAATGCAGTAGCTTAGGCCTGTATATGTACTTGTTTGCATATTTATGTATCTGTTGTATAGTTATGTATTTGTTTGTGTGTGTGTGTTGTACGTATATGTACGTCAATGTTATTTATAATTGTAGTTTGGCGAGTCCTATACTACATGTACGACTTGTACAATTTGTAGTCTTCTTGGACAATAAACAATTCAATTCAATTCAGGAAATTAAATTATGCAGCCGAATGAAATGAAAAATTAATATTACGTCATTTTCTTCCAAAATAGCTTAAGTTTAGTCCATATTGCGCATAAATACAGTTCGTTTTGATTTCAGATTTATTCAAGATAAAACATGAAATAATGGTAAAGGTAAACATCCTGTGAACAAACCCTGTAACCGTCCTCCTACCTCCGTTTGCCAGAAACGTACAAACACCCACAACCTGTTTGCAGCATGTTGTAAACAGGACCGCTAAACTGCTCTGTTCACACAATCCACTACCAATTCAACCGCTAAAATACGCCTAGTGTTATTTACACTACATTGCCGCCATTATTTTCATATCTTTCAACTGAGACAGTGGATGTACGTAAGTAGTCTCAACAGGAAGTGAAACCTCTAACCCAGACGCCTATATTTCAATCTATAGCAGCTAAATAAAAGAACGCTTCTCAGTAATCTCATCAGCCGACAGAAAATAAAAGGACGCGGCATGCATATTTCTTATTTATCTTTTAGTGCGGAAGTAACCCAGAATATTACGTCACAACAATAAAGTTCTTTGATATACCTACAGACGATGGAATTGTAGTTGTGGACTCTGAAGAGAAACAATAGTTCTCTTGTTTGTTGGCGTGCTCTCATTAGGATCGGCAACAAGGATATGGTTTAGCTTTCGTGTTAAGGACAATAGCGCAAGGCAGTCTGTATTATTATCAATACTTTCCCGCTACAATGTTTTCAGAAGGCACACACATATTTTGGATGGTTAAGAGATTTTTGCCAGAACTTAACATCTACGTGATCATGGAGCAACGCCGGAATGAAGGGGCGGGGGAAACGGGATATCCCTGAGAAAGTCCGCCACCAGCGGCATCGGCCGGCACGATTCCCACATACGAAAGTCCGGGCATTGCATCGACCCCGCCGGGAATCAAACTCTGATCGCCTTTTTGGGAGGCGAGTGCTCTAGCCCCTGGGTAAACCGCGGCTCCCCATGGCTTTGACATTTTCATGCTCTAAATGTGTGTCTACTACTCATTTTTACATTGTTATATAATTTAGGACGTTCGGGATAAAGTGAGAACCAAAAATTTAACCTTTGAAAAATATCACTAGCCGTTACTGTATATAATTAAACAGTAACTATAGTTACCTCACTGCTTGTATGGTTGGCAGCGAAACAACGTGATATAGTTCCGTGTATTTTCCTATTTAAATACAACAATACCGAAACAAAATCAACCGAAATAGACATAATTGTATTTTAAATAATAAACTTTCTTTATCAAACTATGTAGGTTGTTACCAACTGCACAATCTATCTTACACTCGCAAACATCAAGTGACGTGTCCAGAGAGGTTAGACATTTCCCGTCGTTAGCCGTTACACGCGGTAAGATACGAATTGCCTGGAAATAGAACGTTAGCAGGGCTTTTTGAGTGCTCACTTTATTCCGAACCACCATATTATGTTACTTTTATCGGAAGATAAGAAATATTGTGTTATTTCTTACCCTCCTACAGATGTCAGATAATATGGAAGTAATTTATTATCTATGCATTGTTTCATATAAGTTTGGGTGAATTTGAAAGCAACTTATGGGCAATAATTTTTAATATTGTGTGATCTGTTGCACGATTTTTTAGCTCTAAAATGAACCTGAGATGTCCATTTCAGCATTTGTACTGCAATGTTGGTCTTATGTAGTGCCACAAATAACAAAATATTACAAATTACTGCCCATAAGTAGGGACCTGAAAAATTCGCGTTTTCTTTTACGCACACGCTAGAATCCCAAGGACAGCGTGACACTGTCGCAATTGGCCCGTGGCTTATTTGACATCCCCTGGAAGTATCTGGGCCAGCAATAAAAGTATTCCTAAACGTGTCCCATACCACTGTATCAGTGAACTGTTATAGTAAACTGTTGCCGTCTGCTTTAGTACGCATATATTCTTAGAGACTAGCCTACGGGTCAGTGAACTCACGAATTTTTCCAGTCTCTACTCATGAGTTGCTGTCAAATGTATCCAAATTTTGCATGCAATGGAGTATAATAATGTAGAAAGTTGTAATAGACAAACAGTTACAACACGAAACGTCAAAAAATGTTGGTAGGCCTTCAGAAGTGCTTGCAGCGGGAGAAAATACTGTGAGATAAATATGGCCGTGCAGCATACCCCTTATGCATGTGTGACCAGTTCAGTAATGTGAAAACTCTTCCGGCGAACATGATCACGAACAACGTTCATAGGATTGGTGACCTGGATGCTGACGTGTGTTACAAGTGTTTGATGGTTGTTTTTAATTGCTACTTACATCACATGCTTGCCTTTTAAAAGATCACACGAGGTTAATGAATATTCAGTAGAGCACAACTTATATGGTTCGTTATTGGGACAACAGTTGGAAAATCCAGTTGAAATTGTTCGCAAATTTTAGCCTGTATACTTTAATCTGTCTGAACACTGAGGAACATGAAAAAACCTACGAAAGGACAGAACTGTTAAAACATATCTACCGATTATGTTAAGCATAGAATACACGATGACAGCGTGTAGGTTTCTGCATTAAAACGTGTCGGCATGTTCGGACATTCAATGATTTTTGGTGACAAAAATGTTGGTACTAACTTATCTCAATGCCTTACGTCTGCAGTATGCATGCATATCTGTTTTATGACAGTTGTCAGCATGAGCGTTGTGCAGAGGCGTAGCTCATTCGACTGTGCCAATTGGAACAAGGTTACCGCGACACTACACGTCTGTGATTAGCATGTATAACACCAAGCTTCTGAGAGTTAAAAACATCCAATCACTGACCACGAACCCACCAAGGCGATCAGGGTTCGATTCCCGGCGGGGTTGGTCCCCGGATTTTCGCATGTTGTAATCGTGTCGGACGATGCCGTTGGTCGGCGGGTTTTCTCGGGGATCTCCCGTTTCTTCCGCCCTTTCATTCCGGCGCTGCTCCATACTCATCTCATGTCACCCCTCAACAGCGCCAAGCGCTGACTAAAATTTCTTCTCTCTCTATATATATTCTCTCTCTCGCTCTCTCTCTCTCTCTCACTGACCACGAAGCAGAGCTGCATATGTGTACATAAGTAATTGAAACATGTGGGTACAAAGTTATTTTCACCAAATATTAGTGTGTGTAGTTATTGCCATGTACCCACCAGTGGCGTGTGGTGACTGTGTTGCAAGGTAAGCAGTGTTTGCTCTCAACTGTACTTGTTTACCCCTACGTGGTACACGTCAGCCTCTCAGATGTAGTTGTACAGTGAACGGCAAAATATGTGTATAATAGGTACCTTGCAGCTTACCAGTGAGTGGCCGCATTACGTTGTGTTAGACCCAGGTTGTACAGTTATTACTGGTTCTTGCTGCGTGCATCGATACTGTACAGCACTGAGCGAACACCTGCTTACCTTGCCACTGCTCAGCACACGCCACTGGTTCCCACGTAACTGAGCAAATGAGAACTCTTAACATTACTATACTGATGAGTGTTTTTATTCGTCTGCTGAAATATGATCCATGCCAAGAATCGTCGTTCAACTACATAAAGCCTAACATGTTAATTGGTTTTGGGGACTTTTTCGACACCCAAAATATTTGCGACCTATTATTAATCATTCTGTATATCGTACGTGTCCTTCCACTCTAAATCACACTAAACTGTTGAAATGAATGATTTATATTTTATGGGCCGATAGTTTTCGCCAAAATATTTTTGCGTAAACTTGTTTCAGTGACTTAACGTGCACACTTGCAGCTCTGCTTTGTGTTAAATAATGACTGGGTGATTTCAACTCGCAGCGTCTTGGAGTTCGACCCGCTAATAACAGAGGCTTGGTCTCGCAGTAACCTTGTTCTCATTGGCGTAGTCCAATAAGTGACGTTTTTTTCCTAACCTACCCTAATCTACTGTGTTATGATGGGGGCCCGGGAGAGGAACGGGACCTAAGTGCGTCTCAGGGCTGAGCCCCATACGCCTACAGGGGAGGGATTTCATGCTAGGGGCCATGCATCGCGGCAGAAAGGAATTTGGCAGTCATGGCCGCGGCTACCTTCCTAAATTTACCTTAACTGAACTATAATCTAAGAAGAGAGAGGGAAATACCGGCTTATACACCGTAAATACCCTCTCGACAGAATAGGAGTGTAACCACTCTACAGTTACATGCATTAAAAATAAAAGGGGAATGGAAAAAGAAAGGAAGGTCCAGGTTTATCAGTGGTGTTGGGAAGATAGAGGGGAGCGGTGGGCGGGAACTGTCATTTGCTTTGTTTCTTTCATTCCTTTATTTAGTTTTGTTTGGGAGGGCGCTAGTTTTAACCAGGGCACTGTGGGTTAGTGCAATGCCCTGGTGGAGGGTGGGGTAATAAAGGCGCCTCGCCCTCCCGTATCCCAGTATATACCTGAAACAAACTTAAAAATACACAAATTAGTACACTTTACTAGTTCACAGGCAAGCCTGATGAGCTAGTGCAAGTTTAATAACAATACCTAGCAGTTAAGACGTATATTTGGGCCTTGTGCTGGGCACAGATACCTCTGTCCCAGCTGCTGCCCTCTGATTGGCTGTCCTCTATCCTACAGGCCAATCACATCCCTCGGCCGTTCTGGACTTGCAAGGGAACTTTTCTACTAAAATAGACTACAGCTAGAAGTGTAAAATTGTGATTTTTTGATATATTAATTATGCAATGTAATTTCAACAGCGGCTGCCACTGAGCCTGGGGCTGTACAGTGTATATTTTGCCTTTATGCTGTCAAATACATAATGCTTCGCAGTGTTGTTTTCGTGTGGAAGCATTTAAAATAAGTTAATAATTTACGAGTAACCCCAGGTTTCCCTTCAATAAGTGACGTCGCTATACACAGTAATAAGCTGCCAATGACCACGAAGTTATTACTGCTGCAAAAATGTTTTAAATAAAACTACCGGCGCCTGATTATGAGGTAACTTAAGCAGGTTCCCAGAAATTGAGAACCAAGCTGAGAGTTTACTCATTATTCCACACAATTTCCGGCGATGAAACTTGTCTCGTGAAAGAGTGTGAACTCTACTCCCGTAATTAGACCTAATTAGTAACTTGGCGTTCACAGATACACTGATAAGGTGCGCGACTGTAAACGTTTAAATCTATACAAGAATTATCGTTGATTTCAGCCTAGAAAGTAATAAGTGTTTTGATATTAGCTGAGGAAACCCACTCGCTTCAAATGCGTTGCAGTTAATTCGTGAGGTTTTTCTGTTTGTTTTTGTTACGAAATGATTCCTCATGAACCCATTGCGCCAGTTTAAGTGTCCAAGAGGGGAAAAATCATAATTTTATACTTGCATAAAACAGTGTTAGTTTTGTAGACGTTAAATGGGAGTACATTATCATCTTACAAAAAATATTGCTCAACCAGTTTTTTTCATAATAGCATTTCAAAGTCAAAATTTGCATGTTTTTGGTTCATACACATCCCCAAAAAATTAATTAACGTAATGAAACGAAATAATTCACAGTGAAAGTTTGTGCCACTGGCTAGGGCTTTAAGTAAATAAAAACCCATGTAAACAATGTTTAGTAGTTTTAAAAAATTTCTGAAATTTGCAATTTTTTTGCTACTTTTAGGAAAATCTTTTTAAATACAAAAATATTTTGTATTAGATTTTTATCCACACACACCACCGATCGAGGCGGTTCTCCACTAGGTGCGTAAGATTTTGTTCTGGTAAACCAATGAGAGGAGCACCGATCAGAAAGTGTCCCGGAGTGAGTACATCAAATTCAGAGGGATCGGTAGACAAAGGACACAACGGTCTGGAGTTCAAAAGTGCTGAAATTTCACTGAAGAGTATAGTTAAATCCTCAAAGGTAAGTATTTGTTCACCGATAACTCTTTTCAAATGCAACTTGGTCGACTTGACCGCTGCATCCCACAAATCTCCGAACTGTGGTCCTGCTGGTGGATAGAAGTGACACGTTACATGGAGCTCAGCCAACTGGGTATGCAATGTTCGCCAAGCGGATTCAGAAAACAGGGTTTGATGAACCTCTTTCAAGTGTCTGGCAGCACCAACAAAATTCTGCATCCACTACGTATTGTATTGGCTCTTTGAAACACATACAATAACGAATGATATAAACTAAATAGCATACAAATTTTTGAATCTATAATGTGTAGAAAGTATGTTACGGAAAAATTATTTTATCACCAATTTCATAAATTAATATTCTATATATTGCTACAACACAAATTCGTGTAACCATGGTTGTGTTGTAAATGTTGTGTTATCTTGTATAAAGCTGTAGGTAAAGTGTAAGATAATATTTTTCAGTATTTCACTTGGCATTTATCTGGTTTAATTTCTTTTGGAGTAGTCTCGGGAGGGGCCAAGGCCCCTATGCTTTCCCTTTCTTTTGGATCCATCCCTGACAACACTGCACGGAGATCTTCCGCTCTTGCGCTCCATATCCAGGTATTATTTTATGTATGTTACGTCAAGTAAACGTTGAATCGTGTTTGAAGTGTTCCGGATTTTAACCTGCCCTACGTGCGTGAGTTCGTACGTACGTTAAGAGTGTGGTTGTTAATCCGCCTTTGAGCATTTGATTCTGGATAATCTGTATATTGTTATTAGTTGATAAACTTTCAACAGCGCTGGGCCCCTCTTGGATCTTGGCCCTATGTATTGACCCCCTCTGACATCCTCCCTTCTTCCCATTTCGACGGCCTTTCTAAGTACGGGATCTCAAAATAAATTTGCAAAATTCCCTGGTCTTTGCTAGTTATCTCCACCCAACGACCTAATTTCCTGGAGTGGCGTCGGTGTGAGTTTGGCAGTTGTTGGCCGCGGGTTTGACATCACCCCTGGGAGTTCAGTAGCCGTGGTGACGTCAAGCTGCGTTGTTAGCTGCTATAACGAAGCACGTCACACGAGACAATCTACGCCCCCCCCCCCCAACCACCTATACACTCCTGCTAGAAGCTCGACTCCCTGACAGCCTGATAGGAGCAGCTCGTCCCAACGAGGATTATCTGTCCCAGGTCTTCTTACATGTCGCCCTTCCTTCCTTCTCTGTACCGCAACCCTCGGGTCTACTTGTTTCAACTGCGCCTTCATCCCCGACTGTGCTCTGTCTGTTGTGTGTTCAAATGCGTGTTATACAAACATTTTGTATTTTCACGAAATGGTATTCGTTTTGTAGACGACTCATTTAAGTGCCGTTTCCTCTTACGAAACAATTTAAGCTCGCATACATACTAAAACATTTTTTTTTACTTTTACAAAAAAAAAGTGGAAACTAGTTGTCAATTTTTTTTTTAAACTATTTCCCAAAATAATATTTTTATACGTTTACAAAAATATTGTGAACTTCAAAGGAAACGCCGGTAAATGTACAAATATGTATTTTCACTAACATAAATAATTGTACATTTACAAATTATAACGGTGCATTTACAAACAAGGACATGTCCATTTTTATGCGTTCTTTTCGCGTCCCGTCGTATTTTTCAAGACGCCCAAAAATGCCTGGCGTTTATTGAATTTCTCACGACTTTATAAGGCCTATATTGTACTCAAAAATACAAAATAAAAATGTAAATTGTATGCCATAAATAATTCATGGTTCCCGGCTCAGCGAAATTTACCTTGTCCTCCATTTCGTGTCGTCTTTTTGCAAAAACACAAGTCACCTGTACCGTTTGCTGAGCCAACAAAACAATTAAGGATGAAGAAACATGAAACATCCTTGCAAATATCAGACAAATAATAGGCCGCGACTGTCAAACACGAAACTTGTCACGTGTCAGTGGCCGCGGCCAGAGCGTTGCCTCCCATCACGAATGATTCGGGTTCGACACCCGGTGGAATAAGGGCGCGGTGTACCGCAATTTTCACCATCATTGTTTAATTTTTTATTTGTAACAGATATTTTTTTCTTATTTTAGACACAAAATGTGACTAAATTTAGCTCTTATGAAATTTTTTTATCACTTATAGTTTTCGCGCAATGGCTTGTTAAAGTCGTATTTTGCATGTTTCCGTTTTAACGACTACACTAAAACCAACTGATATACCAAACTCAAAAAAATCACAGTGGATAAAGACATTGCAGGCTACAATGACATGCTCATAAAATTAAAGAATAACATTTATTTGTAATTTTAAAAAAATTATTGAATTTTTAAAAATTTTATTTTTAGTTTTAGCATTTTTTAAAAATTCAAATAATTTTTATTCTTTAATTTTATGAGCATGTAATTGTAGCTTGCAATGTCTTTATCCACTGTGATTTTTTTTTAGTTTGGTATATCAGTTGGTTTTAGTGTAGTCGTTAAAACGGAAACATGCAAAATATTACTTTAACAAGCCATTACGCGAAAATTTTGAGAGATAAAAAAATTTCATAAGAGCCAAATTTAGTTATATTTTGTGTCTAAAATAAGAAAAAATATCTGGTACAAATAAAAAATAAAAAAATGGTGATGAAAATTGCGGTAGACTGCGCCCTTAACCGAGTGATCGCCTGGTATTCATGCCAGACAGTGTCGTTGGTCGTTGGGAGATGTACACAAGTAGCCTTCTTGATTTAAACTATGTCAGTTTGTGATAAAGTTCGCGTAGAACAATGTTATACTAAACATTCCGAAAAAAAAAAAAAACATGCTGTTATTAAGCACCATACTACAGAGTTTTCTATATTTTTGTGCAGATTATTCTAGAAGCATGATTACTTTGAAATAAATCCAAGAAGGTCCTCAGTCACATATGAATTAAACTGCGTTAGATTTTTGCACATTTTACATTCATTGATCACAATGTATTTTATTTGATTTCGTCTTATTTTATTTCAAAAATTTTGATCAGATTGGTGCGAGAAACTCTGATGTTAATTACTATGAAACTTGTTTGGTACAGATTCCGAAATATCTTAGTTAAAACTGTGTTTTGTTTTTTAAACACTAATTTAATGCAACGTTTAAAAAAAAATATTTTCTGAAGTATTGCAAAACACTATACGACAGTTCCTTAAAAACTAGTTTTACGTGAAAGCGATCAATATTGTGCAGCTTTTAATCTAACCTCATAACAGGAGACTTGTCATTGGCGGATCCGGACACCTCTTTTTCGACTTGGGAAGTGGATATATCTACTTTTTAATCAATGCTCTTGTCCCCATCCACAAAAAACCTAAATTAAACACGTATTTTCCCGAAAACACTGGAAGTTGGTAAACTGTATTCATAATTTCTGCCTATAAAATTATGTAACCTAAGTGAAAAACAAAGCAATAATTTCCAAATAAAATAAATTCGTATAGTACGCGTGTACACATGATTGAAACATTTTTAATATCCCTCATATCATCTAATTTTCCTCATTAAAAAAAAGTCACATAATCTATATTTATTCATGTCCTGGCCACCCAACCCCCCTTTTTAAATCTGTTAGATTGAAATAGAATGTTATCTGTGAACCTTTTTCACAAATTTTAACAAGCACAAGAATAACGGATATCCCAGTATGACAGATAAAGCCAAGTCCTTGAAAATTATTTGAAACAGCGACTACAGAGGTACAGCATCATAGAACAGATATTCCAATCAGTGTTGCCAGGTCGTAGGATTTGTCCCATTTCGTGGGACTTTTTGAATACAATAATTAAATATGGGAAAAAAGGATATTTATTGTAAATGGTACTTTTTCTAGGCGCGGTGGTTTTCAAACGTTCTCAGCTTATCGTGAACCACCTGTATGACAGGAGCTACGGGGCGATAAGGATGGCACACGTGCTCTGTCCAAGTGCCACATCGTCTCTATGCGCAAGTAACTGAACCTGCTTCCTCTTGGCAACTCGCCGGATCTTGGCTTCAAGTAGAAACATTATATTTTTGTTAGACGCGACTGCGCCAATAAGTCCGCTGTACCCGTATGTCGATTTCTTTGTATATTGTTATAATATTGTAATATTTATTCAAATAAAAAATAACGCATAATATTTTAAAACAGATTAAAAATAATTGTTACAAGTTTGCAAAATTTATATGTGTGCAATCCTCTGAGCTATTTGGGCTAGAGGTCTTATAGTTAGAAATATTATAGTTTAAGCAATGTCGTAAATACAACAAAACACTTAATTTTTTTCATCGAACTGATTGTCTTGTAGTCGTATACCGTGCTGCGTATAATCGTTCACAAAAATTAAGTTATTGATTTACTAGCTCACAAAGCTTACAAAAATACACAAAACAGCAATCAACTATGACTTTCACAACACCCTTATTATGCGCACAATTACAACTGCGACACACAAACGTTAACTAACTTTCACAATTAAAGAACAAAAAATGTTTATCATTAATTAAAGACTACAAATCACAATAAAAGTGCAGTCATATATCCAACTAACAGTCTCTCAAATAGTGACAATGTACAACCTTAACAGTCCGAAGTGGGGACGAATCGCCGTGCGCTGCGCAGCATCCCGAGTGCACCACTATCTTCACTCTTGAGGTATTCGGTTCGACTCCCGTCACGCACCTACTCTTTGTCCGTCGACCCGTAGCAACATTCCTCTTGTTTCGCCCAATACTGCTCCGAACGTATGTGCCTGCAGCCTCACAGTAGACTCTGACGTCACCAAGATGTCTTCACCAGTCTCTCTCCACAAGCTTATCGCCTCATTCTAGCAGGACCAATAGCGAACTCTTCTAAGTTACCAGTGACTGCTCTCGCTGATACGACACCTCCAGTGTTGTTATCCACAGCTCACCACCTTTCTTTAGCATCCCGACATCCTCGCCACTGCTGCCGTCGATTCAACCCCCCAAGTGTTGTTCGTCCCTTCTGCAGCCCATTGATGTTACCCAGTCTCGACGCCGACCTCCGCCGCCGTGTTTCCGCCCCCAAGGCGCCGCTCCTTGTCAGCTCCGTCGCGCCGACACAACATCCCAAATGTTGTCTGTTCCTTCTGCATCCCGCTGGTGTTACCCAGTCTCGACGTCGACCACCGCCGCGCCGCCGCGACTTCACCCCCCCCCCTCCCAAGGGCACTGCTTTCCATCGTCTCTGCCACCAACACAACACCTCAAGTGTTTGCCTTCTCTGCGGCCCGTCACTTTTCACGATGTTCGTCATCGCCCCAGTGGTACCGATGCCGACCCACACCACACTCTGGTCTCAGAACTCACTCAAGACTCTATGCAGTTCGGAGGTTTTTATATGTCCCATTTACTAGTGACGTCAATCGGCGGTGCAACATGATGACCAGGGGTCTATAAATAGATAATACCTAACTCATGCCTGGTGACAGTCACATAGACAAAGACGTCATCAAGGAATACCGGGGTACACTTAACTTCTGAAACACACATGTGGAATCCAAATAATGTCTCTGTGGTTGAATCATCGGACTGTCCACCTAGCACGATGCGACATGCCTCCAGCCAGGCCAACACGCAACAGTATAAAATAATTTTCCTGCAAAAATACTTGCAAGATTTAAAACGAAGAACATATGGTGCATTTAATAGATAACTGATGTATGAATAGTTCACCTATGTCACTAACAAATGTTATTCCTCTGTCGTGTAAGTTTTCTCAACGACAACTATTTTCTTTACTATCATAATGTTGAACTCCAGCTGACCACAAAGCCAGTTTTATAATGCTGCAAATGAATATGACATTTTGTAACTCTGGTAACCTAAGGCAACTGTTCAGTAACAAGCTGTAACCTCCACCTCCTCCTCCTCCATCACTTACCAAACTCCTCCTAAACTTTCCAACCCTCCCTCATAATTACCAACTCCTCCAAAAGCTAATTCCACTCCCTCACCGACATCCTGAGCATATAGGCCTACTCCCTCCTGCTCTGTTCTGCTCATCACCTGGATCTTCTAACTGTTATGCCCTCTTCCTCTATATTCTGCCTTAGTTAACATAGGCAACCTAACTTACCTCAGCCTCTACTTTCCATTCACCATCATGTATATCCTGACAAGCCTGTCCACTCTTCTCCTTTCCTTCAACAAGTTCAACCACAGCTCCTTCAACATAACATATGTTCCCTGCTGTTCCAGGAAAAGACACATTTACGCCACTATAGTTAGGGAATGTGTCTTGTGGTTGTAGGAGCACGTGTTCCGGTACCATGGTCGCAAGATGGGCGCTCTGGAGCCACATGTGTTCGCACTGGCCGAGGCAGCGCACCGCTCCCTCCAGGCGTCTGCCGCCAACCAATCGTGTGTCATCTCCGGAGAGAGTGGCGCTGGCAAGACGGAAACCACCAAGTTCATCCTGCAATACCTCTGCTCAGTCACAAGTAATGTCAGTACCTGGGTCGAGCAGCAGATACTGGAGGCCAACACCATCCTCGAGGCCTTCGGTGAGTTCATTCTTACTGTCCCTGCAATTATTTCTAGGTTCAGTGTAATGGTGCAACCTAATCAGGCCTGAATGCTATGCTCCTATACACACAGGAAACATGAAGCTTTACTGATTAATACAGTACAAAATGTTGCAATTTGTTAGGTAACTGTCTATTTCTTCTAGAAGTCCGGAGTCCCTCATTCTATTGCTGCCGCTGCACGCCATCATCTTCCGTACTGGTTTCGAACTGTCTGAATATGCCGGGAAGTTCTGGATGATCTGGATCTAGGAAGGGTGTTTGTGCTCGTGGTGGTGGTAATGGTGCTGAAGTAACTCTGCGAACCCTCTGAATGCTTCCCAGTCTTGTGTTTCTGTAAGTGTGGGTAAATCATCTCCGGTTACCCGCCTTGCAACTGCCACTGTAGTTGAGGATCTTGGTTGTAACTGACCTGGTAGCTGGACTACAGACTGTGTACTCTAACCTCTTAATCAGTTATTTTCCTTAGCCACCTGAGGCCTCCCCCTCTTGAGTACCTGATCAATGTGATGCCTTTGTGGCTGACCACTACTACTCGATGCTACATATATATGTCAAGGGTCCTTCCCTTTGCAGTCACTACCCCAGGAATCCACTTCTGAGCCCCACTGTAATTTCTGTACAGGATTGGATCTCCGATATCGAAACTTCTCACTGTTTTAGGGATAGCCAGCACTTGGTGGTCCTCTAATGCTCTTGGGTGTATATGTTCCAATGTACTCATCAGCATCATGGGTGGTGTCTTACTGGTAACTGTGCATGGAGTTGTTCGTAAGGCGAAAAGCATACGAGCCAACCTAGTTTGCCAGTCTCCGCACACCAATTTTTTTTCTTAGCTTATTCTTAACGGTCTGCACCATCCTTTCAACCAGGGGCGTCATTTGGGGCTACAGGGGGGGAGGGGCAAATGCCCCCCCCTGGATTTGGAATTTTTGCGTATAAATATATTTTTTGTATTTTTAAATGTAAATAATGCCAACTTAAGGACATAAAACTGAAGTTTTATTATTAAAGTATCTAATTTGTACATACTTAATTAATAAAAAAGATGCAACAAGGTCACTGTCGTCAGAAAACAAAATCTTGCCCCCCCCCCCCCCCTGGAAAAACCTGAAATGACGCCCCTGCTTTCAACCCGCCCATTTGTAGATGGATGGAAAGGTGTTGTTCGTACCAGTCGTATGCTATTTTTTGTAAGGAAAGTTTTCATCTATTCAGATAGAAAAGCTGTTCCGTTGTCACTCACTATAGAATGTGGTAACCCATGTGAGCTGAAAATGTCTCAAGTTCCCTGGTGACTGAACTTGAAGCCATTGATTGTACTTTCCTAACTTCTGGCCACTTGGAATACGCATCAACAACTATAAGGAACACTTGTCCTTGAAAAGGACCAAAAAAATCGATGTGCAATCGTACCCACGGTTTAGTTTCTGCAATTCAAGAAACCTCTTTCACTTCTAGTACAGAAGCCTTGTTCTTAAGAAACCTTTCATAAAAATTTAATAATCCCAGAAATGACTGCAGCTCTTTCCGAGATGCGGGTTGTGGAGCTTTGTGAATTGCATCAACCTTCCTTTCTGTTGGGTGCACATCCTGTGCATCAGTGTGGTACCCCAAAACACAACATTATTTACAGCAAACATGTATTTCGACTTCTTCAGGCGCAGCCCTGCACAATCTACTTTCTTTAAAACCTCATGTACTCGCTGCCAACGTTCATCTATGTTCCTTCCCATTATCAAAATATCATCCAGCAATACCACTACTCCACTGATGCCAACCAATAACACTTCCATCTGGCGAACCCTAAACAACCCTTTCAAGGTGTTCACGGTAAGCATCTCAGAGGTGGCCTTATCAACAGCAGGCTGTAAATATGCATCCTCTAAATCCAATGCCTCATTCAGTGTGGGCAGTGAATAAATACAAGTTTTGCAAACAGTATTAACAGTGCATTTGTAATCTCCACAAATGCGGACTGAGCCATCTGCTTTACGTATGGGCACAATGGGTGTAGCCCATGTGGAAAATACAGGTTCATACACACCCTTTTTCACTAACCTGTCAATTTCTTCGCTGACTCTTTCTCGCAAGTCGAGGGCCACAGGACGGCTTTTCTTGAATACCGGCTTCGCTTCGCCCTTGCACATATATCCCTAAAAGCTCCAACCAATTCCTACCAAGTAAGTTTGGTCCTCTACCCTCCGCGACCAACAGTGACAACCTTGCTTCCATGCTGCTCGTTTTAACATCAACTTTGAAAGACCCTAGTACCTTAAGTTTCTCTTTAGACCATGTTTGCAGCACCAGTCTAGATTCCTCCAACTGGGGTTCGTCAGGCCATAACTTCTTGAACGTGTCCCAACTGATTATTGTATGGCCAGCACGTGTGTCTACCTCCATCTTGTGCAATTTACCTTTTAATGTGACTTCCACCGGCAGTGGTGGTCTTGACTGTACATCTACTGTAGTCCTGTACAAACTGTAAATGGCAGATTCTTCAGCATCCACCCCTTCATGGTCGGACATCTTGTAGGTCTTACTTGCCCCAGCACTCTCACCCTGTCTCTGCTCCCGCCATCCTTGAGGAACTTTCTTGCCCTTTAAATTCCCTTTCTTTTTCGAAATAGAGGCTGGCTCTAGGTGACCCTGTTTCGCACAGAAATTGCAAATTGTGCGGCGGTGTCGCAACTGTTCTGGCAAATGTTCTCCCATACATCTCCAGCAGGCCCTTTCTTCTTGCGTCGTTTTTTCCATACTCTGCCATTTGTCTGGTGGTGCCCCCTTCAGTCTCCTTTCACTGCCATTTTGTGCAATGCTCCCGCAACTTCGGCGACTTCCACCACACTACCTCGAATATCAGTCACGTTCTGACCAGTCGTCTCTGCTACCACAGCCATATACATAGCCTCCTTAAATGTTAGTTTCTGTTTCGCCAGGAGAGCATGTTGCAGCGCCTTATCCCACATGCCACACACCAAGCGGTCCCGCAACATTCTATCAAGATCTTGAAAGTTACAATGCGCAGACAACCGGCGCAACTCTGCGAAATTAATTCGCCCTCGCCCTGATCTCACCTATGGAATTAAAATATCTCTACAATTTCACTTGGTCGGGGTTCGAAGTGATTGGTTAGTGGGGTTAACACATCATCGATCGACACTTCCAGCGTTGATGTAGGTGCTACTAGTGAAGTCACTAACTTGTACACCTCACTGTCACATACCGTAAAAAATATCGCACGTTTATCTTCATCTTTTGTGACGTGGTTCACCACGAAATAAAATTGTAAACGTTCAGCGTAAGTCCACCACGTGTCCCGACCCGGAGTAAATTCACCGAAAGAAGGAAATAGCACCATACTCGGTACCGCCGCAACAGAATAATCGGTAACATACGCTGCCAGCATAGCATGTGCCCGTTTCCGTTTACTCCCGTCGGCATTGTCATGTTCTGTAATCACAATCACTTCGATGCCAAGCCTATCCTTTCAGCCATTGCTTAATAGCCAGCCGGAACCAAAACACACACGGTACAATTACCAACCTGGCAAACCCACATATACCCCCTTGGATACATAACACTCTGTACTGTATGCATAAATTAAATCGGATAACCTGTATAGTCAAGGAAAACCACATTCTTTCATGTAAATGCTATTAGAATATTTAACTTTCATTATACAAATTTGTGTTTTTCCCCTTAATGAATAAGTGCTTATTTACTTATAAAAGCTGTAAAACTAGTTAAACTATTGATGAAATGCATGTGGTCTGACAGTCACACTTGGAAAACATCGTATCTTCTGTTTCCAATTTCCAAATTTTCTAACTTGTTCATGGTTGTCCCAAGTTTTGGACTGTACACTGTGTAAGAGAAAAACAGGTTTGAGGACTTGTAGTACTTCTTGAAGTTATAAAGGATTATACAACAATTTACTTGTCAGTATTGTACCTGTGGATTTCACCTTGTTCTGTGAGTGTGTGCCAGCGATACTTGTTCCTGTTACAGTGTTAGAGAAAATGAATTTTAAAATTTGGGGATCACAACCTTTTTTAGTGCGCTGCAGTTTCCTGTTTCGTTGCCAACTTGAACTAAGAATTTTCCTACCTGCATCCAGTTGTTAATTTTGTTAATGCTTGATTATCCAGAAACAATAAACATCAGTATCTCAGTAACATATGGCAACTCAAAAAATTGTGATTTTAATTGCTGCATGCAAGCATTAGTATATTTTCTTTACTTTTATGTGTCAGTGGTTCAGTAGAGAACTAAACCAAATAAAGTATGTGCTGAAACAGCTTTTTTTCACTTAAATAATTAGTTTTGTGTTTATTTATATCATAATACCCAAGAAAATAAGTCCAAAATTAATGTTGTAGAGAACATAACCATCTTCAAACAGAATGATGCCCAAGTAGGCATGGATCGAAGGATGATTTTTAGTGGGGGCGAATTACCTACTAATTTTGAAGAAATTTCTTTACTACAAACTGTTTGACAGGTATTTTGTTGTGATCATCTAAAAAATAAACCAAACTCATTCTGAAATGGCCCTTCACCAAGGTTAATTTATTTTAAGATCTCCTTTTGTATTTTTTTTATTTGGTTTGGGAGGGAAAGCAATCGCCCCTACCACCTTCCCTCCCTTGGATCTATCCCTGTGCCCAAGCTGCACTTATGAGTTGTGACAAACTGAACTGTGCATTGATGTAGCAATTGCTGCAACAAGCACCTAAATGCTGGCTGGTGTGGTGTTGAAGGGAATGCGAAGACAGTGCGGAACGACAACTCGAGCAGGTTTGGCAAGTTCATGCAGGTGTGCTTCGACAGGCAGTGGCTGATCAAGGGCTGCATCATTCAGGATTACCTGTTGGAGCAGTCGCGTATCACCTTCCAAAGTGCCGGGGAGAGGAACTACCATGTCTTCTACCAGCTCGTCGAGGCTGCCAAGGTAGTGCTCTGTCGCCCTCTCATATATGTTAGCACAGTGTTTTGACTTAACATGCCTATCATATGAGCAAATACGTATTTGAAGATGATGTCTGTCTAAGACATAATTCATGTGCCCAAACATTGGGCTCCCATTTGGGAGGACCCATGTTCGATGTCTGGCCCAGACAACCTAATTTCTGGTTTCCATACATGGTTTTTCAAAATCACTCCGCGAGAATTCCTTAAGGGCGCCGTCTACCCGCGCGTGAGAGGCTCAGAAGCGACCGAGCAGTAAGGTCGACCTTGAAGCGTGCGTCAAATGCTGCGTTGCCTCAACGAGCCAAGCGCTGAACTAGCGTGCAAGTTTCCTGCTGAACCGTTTTTACTATGGGACTTTCAGTGACAACACTATAATTTTATCTTACGCGACGAAAGGGAAAGAGTCGCTCTACAGGTCTATAATATTCAGAATATCGTGAAAATGATTACTCTTACATAAAAATCAGCTTCAAAAGTCCCGATTCGGTCACTTTCACACTCGAAAAAATACTTGTTAGGAACGATAACAGTTAATGGCAAAATTATAGACCTGTACTAAGATCCTTAAATGATTTTCGTAGCCTAACCGCGTGACAACAAGTTGAATGGTTTTCGAATGAAATCACAGTTGTTAAAGGTCTGCGCGCCTCTTCACGATTCTAGTAGACGGCGCCCTTAAGGGCATGGGCTCTAGTTTCTCGTTTTTGAGAGAATAATTTTTTGAAACAATGACGAGAGCAGGTAAAATTGCTCTGTAACTTTGTTGCAAATTGGTTTTCGATGAATTTTAATTTTTTGAGACAAACAGTGTAAAGAATGTAGATAATTTGTCAATTAAAAGAAAATTTAGTTTACAAATTAATTAACTACCATCGCGCTGTATTTCATCTCGTCAAAATCAGAGAAAATAGTTAAAACCAGTTATAACAGAGTCATAGAGTGATTTTAGGATATCAGCTCCTAGTCAAAAAAGTATAAAGTTGGGCCCAAGCCTTTAACTGTAAACCATGGTTGGAGCCTTCCTTCTTTCCTGTCTATCTGAGTTCGCAAAGAGAAGTAAAAGCACAACTACCTTCCTACTTTTGTATATTTGAGGCCTAAAAGTGCTGGAGCAGAAGAGCTATCCAGGTACATGAGTTGGATACTTCGTAGCCTCCACACACAAGGTATAATGCAGTATTTTTGTTTTCAGCTCAACTCTACCATACTTACAGCAATGATCATATCATTTTAGTTTAGTTTAGTTTAGTTTATTTTTATTCAGATTAGAAGAGCAGTACAGCTATATAATCACGTCAAAACATACACACATCACATAGAAAGTAATAATGAATACAAAACAAAATTTACAATTTAGTTATATTCAGTTCAAAAAATTCTTCAAGTGTATATATAGGATTTAACAATAAGAAACTTTTTAATCTCTTCTTAAGAACTTCACAAGATAGTTGTCGAAGACTCATAGGTAAAATGTTATACAGTTT
>PNEQ01057837.1:39001-51350 GCA_003012365.1 Medauroidea extradentata | reverse complement strand
CATCATGTTTTGGATGTGCTCGTAGTCACGTCGGCCGCCCTCGAAGGGTTAAGACGCAGTTGGGACAGGTATCTATGACGTAGTTTCGGCGGTTTTCCCACTATGAGCCACCCGGGCTTTGAGTCATCGGCCAGCCCTCAAGGTGTTACGAAACAGCCGCCGACCACTGGCCTCCAGGAACATGGCACGCAACAATAATATAAAATTTGATAGTGGAACATCGTTTACTTACGTTGCAGTGCTTGGTATATTTGGCTACGGGGATAGTTGTGTCTCTTGTCTCGTGAAAGTACTTGTCCATGGAAGCAGTCGTGTCCTCTGCTTCCAGGCCCCTAGGGCTATTGCGGCCGATGAATGGCTCAGCGGGGGTACGAGGGTCTGTAGTGGACCCGAGTTGTAGGGAGGGCTGGAAGTAACCGAGTCACTTGCTTACTACACGAGGATAGACGAATGGCCACACCGAACTTGTAGAAAGGAGTAAATATCGACCGCTTTTTGTCTGGTCCTCTGTACACAGATTCACGCACACGTGGCTGCATTTCTATACGTAAACATTTCAGTTTTCAGTGATAAGTGTAGTATTTTTAAATCAACTTCCTACATCTTCCATAAAAGTAAGACTTGTGTCATCGCAATGTTTTTATTTATTTATTTATTTACAACAAATTTACAGAGGGCAAAAACAGCCCGAAGGCCTTGAAATTTACCCCCATAAACAAACAACAGTCAGGGGAACACAAATACATAAAAAACAACATAAAAACAACATAAAAACCACATAAAACAACATACAACACATAAAAATAAACATAAAAAATAAAAATAAACAAAAGATAATTAAGACAACAACAACATAGAAAGAAAACAAGGAAACATTGGACAAAGGGAGCGCACTGTCACCGGGAATGGAGTCGAGCTCACGGCAGAGGAGAGGACCCTCGGGACTGCTTTTCGGTCCCCTCCCCCCCGCAGCTACATAATGCTTTTCATCAAGACGTTAGTAAGAATCTGCTTTTATTTTAAATGAAACCTATGAAAGGTAAGAAAGCCTGTACTTAAATAAGTGATGCCTAGATATTTTTCTTTGTTTCCGAGAAAAAAAAAATCACCATTAATGGAAAAAAAAGGGGGAGGGGGGTTTATATGAAAATTGTTAAATGTTTTAATAATTTTTATATTTGTGTGTGATTGGTTTGTTTTGTAGACATACAATGTGACATTTTTACTACAATGAACATTTTTTATCATTGATATTTTTTTTATAATGGCATGTCAGTCGAATTTTGCAGAATAAACGGTTTTATTGTTTCACACTAAAAACAGCGTATCAAGCAACTTCAAGACATGTACAAAAATGGCATTTAATTGTTTTTGCATTTTTAAACATTTTCAGAAAATTAGCAATTTTTTTTATTTCAAATTTAGTAATTTAAAAATATATTTAATTTTCTGAAATACAAACAAACTCTCAGCAAATTACAATTGCATCCATTTTAACGAAATGGTCCAGTGAGTAGTTATATCACATTCCTTGCACTTTGGTACAGTTTGCATTGCATCACTGTCTTGTGTTATGCATGCTCTTTTAGTTTTACAATTACATGCTTTCATAAATACATGAAATTGCTGTATGCATTCGTCTGTTTTATTGTTAACTACTGGTCTGTATTTAGTCTCTCATTGTTGCTAGGCACTTCAAGTTAGAAACATATTTATCTAGTTCGATATTTAAAAATATAATAATGTATTCTTTCGTTAAGTAAAAAAAATTTAAATTATCTTAAATTATCAGTCTGCAAATCATACATACTAGCATTGTTTCGTTATGAAGTAAAGTAAAGCCATTATTCCAACTTACTTTTTGCTAAATATCGGCCATAGCCTACACATAGAAATGTAACGTCAGTGGTGTACTCGCGGGGAGAGGGTTAACTAGACACTTTTTTTTCTTGACAGAAATGATTTTATCTTTAAAAATATGTATATTTATGCCAGAGATATATTCAATGTTAAGATACAAAAAACTGTTAAAAAACACAATTTTGCACCTAGAAATCAAAATTTTCCCGGGGGGAGGACCCCTGGGTCCCCCGTTTTATTAAGGGGTATCGGTGTTCCTACACCAGTTGCTTCCCCTCCTCTAAAACTCACGCCTTGCCACTGTAACATACAAGTTTTTTTCAAGGATTTTTATGTGTTCTGTCCACGAGAGTCTTTTATCTATGTTTAAACCCAGAAATTTTATTTGTAGCTTCCACAATTGTGTTATTGTACTTGCACAGTCCAATATATTTTATTTACTGCAGAAATTGAGTTTTTTCAACATTTTAAACAATGTTATTTATTAGGAACCATATCTCCAAAGTCTTTAGTGAAGTATTAAATTTGTGTTTGAGTGTATAAATACTTGGATGGGTTGGTTGCCAAGTGGTGTACGTCCAAAATGCAAATATTTCAGGAGAGAGAATTTAAAGTTTGTATCAGTGTTAAACTTCAGGGATTACTTTATTTAATACGTAATGCAATGTAAAAATGTAGTGAACTAGGACGCACACCATTTCGTAAGTATGTAGACCTTACTGCAGGCAATTCTGTAGTAGTGTAAGTCCATTTTCGATTTTTTGTGACTTAAACTACTTGGCAACTAATCCACCCATTTCTTTCTCTAACAATCAAGCTAGTATCATCAGCAAATACAGTGAACCCTCGATAACTCGGACTAAAAGGGGGGAGAAGCTGTCCGAGTTACGATTTGTCCGTGTTATCAAGGGGCATCCGGGGAGGAGGGGTAATCAGTCAATCACAAGAAACGTGAGTAAATCAGTATGCTATCGTTTCTACAAGCAAACGAGGCAGCAATATATACTGCTTTGTACGTATCAATTTACAGGAGGGGGTAGTGGGGAAATTATCACTGTAACTTGGAGGACTATAAAATAAAGAATATCAAACAACCTGGGCCGGCCAATTCTTTTTGTTATTTTTTATGCTACTTCTGGCTGATCTTTTTTTATCTTTGCTAGAAGCTGGCACCAAGACACCCTTCTACCACATAAAAGTTCTCACCCCCTTCTCTCGTTTGGCTGGCGACAGTCTATGTGCGTGCGTGTGTGTGTGAGAGATAAGCTAGGGTGGTAGAGAGCGAGCGGAAGTAGTCAAGGTCAACCGGTACAGTCTCTACAGTAATAAAAACACAGCACGTGACCACACGCAACTCACGAGATGTTTGCGTTAAAAATTGCTTTACATCAGCATGTCACAGTGTCTGCAGCCAGATGTTCGTTTCCTACGAGAAATTTTTTTCCCCACGGCCACTTTGCCAGAATACGAGGCCAGGAGCAACGTAAATCTCAGTCTACCTTTCCTCCTTATTTTTTTTGTTTAGTTGAAGTATACGGCCGTGGTTGAAGTGATAATGTGCACTTGCTGCGTCCTCATAGTTCAGTGACGTCTTTACACACAATTTACACAGAAATAAATTTCACAGGTACCATCAATATTAACGGAAACTCAATAAAAGCCAATTCATTTTAAACATTTAACTTTTTTCAAAAGCGAGGCCCTCTAGATGTGCGGCCCGGGGCAAATGCCCCTTTCTGCTCTTCCTTTTTTTATAATTTCAGCCCTGTTTTTTTTCAATATCGCGCCAGCCTCTAGCGTAGTGGGTTAGGACCCAGTTTACAGTGCGAGAGGCCCTGGGTTCGAATCCTTACTCGGGCATGGATGTTGTGTTGTTCTTTCAACTCACTTCACCCTCATCGGCTTGTAAGACGTCAAAGGGCCGTAAAACCCTCTCACCATCTTGCCTACATTGCAATGTAAACCAATGGCCTTTAATTTTTTTTATTAATGTCCGGGACAAAATGTTTTGCAATCTTGACTTTATCGCACATACCACAATAAAATAAATTTCCCTTTAGGTACCATTGTGATGTGTAGTTACCATCCAATTCACCAGCATCATACAGAAATGTTTATTTATGACGCACGTACGTGTATGGTTCGCGCTGTGAAGAGGGAGGAAAGATAAAGAAGGGAGGTCTGCCTGCTGAGTTGCATCTCTACTCGCGCGCCTCGCTAGCAACATTTAACCACACGGAACTTGCCAGATATTTTACGGTGGGATTATTAAAGGCTACGTAGCGATGACCAACTGCTTTTAAAGCTTAGTACTGTTTTTAAATAAACGTGATGGATTTAAATTAGGCAGGCACAATTTTCTTATGATTTTTGACCAAAAAATAATTCAATTAAAATTAATTTAGTTTTTTGAAATTCTGTCCGAGTTATCCGAAGTCCAGGACATCGATGTCCGAGTTATCGAGGGTTCACTGTAATGTTATAGTTCCATTTTTTCCATTTTCAGGCATATCGTTGACACATGTTAGGAATAATATAGATCCCAATATAATTCCCTGTAGAAATCAGGTCTTTATAGTTTTCCATTTTGCGGCTACCTTTAAGTCTCCATTATACATATGAACTATTTGTTTCCCGTTTTGCAAATAAGTGACGTTGTAACGTTGGTGATTCCCATGCTCAGGCGAAGACGATATGAGTTCACAGATTAGAGCTTCTCTTGGCTTTTATTACTTTCCCCAATATACAATATACACAGAATTCTTTAGACAGAAGTAAACAAGTCACTATAGCACCAACCTACATCTTATAACTGTACGTAATATCCAATTTACTCCTGCGCAACCAATATTTTACAACTGAAAAACTGGGCATCGAACCTACAACCATTCTCGTCGCCGCACATCTTTTTTGTACCTCCCGCTTCCCTTCTTTATGCCGCGACTTCGCTTCGGCCAATCAGCTATTTCCAGCTATAGGGGTTCTTATAATGAGACTCGACGGTCATTGGCTGCTATCTTCACCTGACAATAAACCACCCCAATAGGCCAACTGGTTGACTAATTAAAAAAAAAAACGGAAAAATTTACTTATGCATTAAAAATGATAAAAAAAAATAATAGAAATTATTTGCGCTTATTACTATTCTGTTCAACAAATAAAAATATTAAAATAGGCTACATTACAACGCGATCCGCCTGCCGCCGGGCATTCAGACCCATTGTTACGCCCTCCAATTAGACATTACCCGCACCAAGTCACAGTGCAGTGCATCAAACAACAGTGTAGTGCAACCACACACCTGGTGAGGACAGAGCAAAGCAGTATAGTGTCAGTGTCCACCTTACAAAGATAGTGTAATCAAGAGTAAGCAGAAATGTTTACTCAACGTTAAGCACCAACAGGCAAAGTAGTCATGTCATCACATGACTACAAACCACGTAATATAATAACAATTACGCAGAACAGTTTATGCAAAGCCAAAAATTCAATTAAGCAAGCATCACCAACAATATAGTGTAAGTTTCAATGTTTTGATGTTAAACATATTTATCATGAGGGACTTGGTGCAAACGGGAGGTCTGTTCTCCTGTTTTCACCATTGTCTCCTCAGTAAGAGCTTGGCGGGCATAGGATGTGCGCACGTGTCACGTAGTGGGGGTCTTCAACGTTTGTCTCAACCACTTCACTGCAATAGTCATCTTGTAACAAAGGTCTGTCTGTCTTCGGGCTGTCGTCGGGCGGTCGTCCACCAGCACTCATCAGATCAACAGCAGCCGAGTTCTCCGCCGGGGCTCGGGTCTAGTCCTGGCGGGTGCGTGCTCGTCCGTCGATGCCGTCTCATCAATCCAACTTCGGTAAGGTCGTCAGATCTAGTTATGTGGCAGCAACTATCAACTTAATATAATAACTTAATAATCAGTAATATTGCGCTCCCCTCCTAAATAAATAGAACACATTGTAAACGTCTTTGTATTCAGAGTACCTGCCATTGTAGTATAGTAAATGCCAGTTTAACCATAATGGTCTTAAAGTCATTTAGCCCTAAATAACATCTAAATAAACCCACAGTGTAGCTCCCATCTGAGTGAAACCCCCAACTAATAATAACTTATGAACTTCTAATATAATAATGACTAACAAAATAAATCAGTTTGTAACAATTTCACCCCCGCGATTGCCATCCACTATGGTTGACTCCCCCCCCCCCCCCGCCCTCTACACAGAAGAGTTGCTTCTTCTGTAAATGTTCACGTGTAACAACACGTCTTTCACCAGCACGTAGGCTATTGACCGGACTTAAGGTCACGCCTACTTCAGCACATTCGTTCACACGTACAGTGTTTTTCAGTGTGAATACTACGAGTCTCAACAGATAACGTATCATTTCACTTCACGTAAATTTCAGGAGCCCAGCCTTCTCTGGAGCAACGCACAAATACGTATATAGCATTTTTTGAGTGTTCTGTATTGTGTTACTTAAAGTGTATTTTTGTTTGTGCATTATTGCGTGGATGGAGCCTAAACACCCTCCCCAGCATAACTGACACGTTACTCAATATCTGCCTTTGTGTGACGAGGCAGCTACGTGGTCGTCGACTAAGACCCTGAGAGTACCAAGAGTCCCGTGTCTGCCCAGGCAGTATTGATGGACTGGCGCCCTTTCAGTGGCAAACAATCATCTCTAGGGAACATGTCCCTAGATCACGTAGTAAGTTCTGTCACTAACAACCATGTGTCAGGAAGTATAACCGTAATGGGTCCCCAAACGCGCTGCTCCCTTCACACACCCGTATTGGCCACGTCAAAATGGCTTGCCAAACTTGTGTGGCTCAGTTATAGTATCAAATCATGTATCTACTACGTGGAAAGTACGGGATGTTCGCCAACTTGGCTTGTGAAGCAGCAAGCCGCGAGACAACAGCCAGCACTGCATGTGACTTGACAACACTACGTGGAGGACAAAGACAGCACCGGACATGCCAATCACCCATCTTCTGCTACATTCCAATGTACGGGGGAGGCTACCACCCAGGCAAGCAAGACAACGATGCGCCGACCAAATCCACAGCGACGCGATGGTAGCTGTGTCTGCCGCAAAGTCCGCACTGAGTCAACCGAGTCGACCAAATCAACTGAATCAACCCAATAGACAGAATAAACCGAATCACACGAGTCAACAAACATCCAGCATGGCATTCCGCCCCAGCAGGAAGTTTGTGGGCCGCATTTGCCACTGTCTTTACGACAACAACCAACCGACCCAGCTGTACGCGAGTCGCTATCACCCCAACCTCGTGCAAGAGGACATACTTGACTGCAACTTGGACAAAGCGCACCCTGAGTTCAGGGTTGCGCTGCACCCTATGATCTTCGTGGGTTATGACCAATTCATGTGAACAGCGATCAGCATCGACCGCGATAAAAAATACCTCTGTATTCTTGAGTTGTGTCACTTACTGACCCATTAGTTCATTATGCAGCCGCAATTGCTGCAACCAAAGTTTTTTCGTTTCATTTTTTGTTACAAGTCTTCATGGAGGTAGAATATTGTACCATTGCATTTTTAAAATTACTTAAAATATGGTGGATTTTTACTGTTTGGCATATTTTCTATTACTTAAAAACTAAAAAACTATGATTGGTAAAAAATATGCATATCACTAAAATTTATTAACATATTTTTACAACATACATTAATTTTTTAAATAGAAATTACATTTGGATTAATTCTCATTGTAAAACAATTTAACTTCGTCAGTAACAACAAAGATAAGGTATTGTGTAAGGTTTTAGAGTAAATGTTTACAAACATGCTGATTTCCACTAAGGTCTGAAATACATAAGTTAAAATCATTATTTCTTTTCCAAATAGCACCAGAATAAACATTTAATAATAAAAGTGTTTTCTCCATATGTACTTTCATTAAACATTTCAGTCAGCAGATAATTTCAAAAGATGCTAAAATAAAGAGAATAGAGGACAAAATATTACGTTTATAAATAAATAATCATCATCAATTCCAACTGCATTTATAATAGATACTTCCATCACCTATTACAATATGTTTACTGCCTGCATGCAAGATATTTTAAAAAAAATTATGTGAAGTCATGTGTTGACTTGCAACACTGTCTAAACACCGGTAATCTAACCTCAATGCTTCTTTTCCTATAATTGCAGTACTACAAAATTTCTTTTGTCTTATTATCTGCACATTCTGTTTCTGCTGAAAAAGCACTGATATCACTGAAGGTCCATCATTAATGAACCATATCAGTACTAATTTACTTTTCTTCAGTGACCTTATTTGCTACAACCCTATATCTAACCTTCAATTATTAGTGCTTGCATCAATGTTTTGAACACCTTACAAACCACAGTAAATTATTCTGGAGAGAATATGAAATAATGAACTATGGTCATGAACGTGATACGTAAGTATAGTGTTAAACATTTTGCATTTAAAAACCAACATTGTACAAGTATTCATACCACAGATGTGGAATTTATTCACAAATTGAACATTAATTTCAGAACATGGTTCCTAAAAATAATTTATATTTCTCTCTACGAGCAGTAATACTCTCAACAACAAATTCTACGTTTTGAAACAATTGCGCTACATAAACAGACAATGAGTATTCTTAATTACAGTACTGGTTTTTAAAAAATGTTTGTTAGCGCTTCATGAAAAAAAGTACAAACATTCAATTAATTGTTTAATTTTTTTTTACATCCTCAAGTAATCATACTGTGATATAGCACTATGAACTGAATATCTATAAAAAATGTTTTTGAAGGACAGATGATTGAATCTCGCACTATCTGCTTTGACTGGCACTACACATACTCTAGAGCGACAGTAAACTAAGTGGTTTTCAGTAGTCGTACCTTGTAGCCCGCACGAAGAGTTGCCTGGAAAGCGGACCCAGCACATATGGAACTATAACTGACGTTACTGAGAATACTGGCCAGTGCTTTTAAGCAGGTTTGGAATGCGCAAATACTATACACAAAGCAATTGCACATAGCAAAGTAAATATTCCTCCAATGACAAACAAAATGTAGTCTCCAATGGACTGATGAAACTAAGCAAAAACTAACCTAAAAGTTTGGTATTATTAACAAATTGCAAGAACATATCAAAACTTCAAATTTCAGATCAATATGACTTTGGTAGCAGTTAATGTTTTCATCACCCTACTTAAGTTTCTGATAGACATCACTTTCTGAATCTTGGGAAAAGGAGAGTGGAATTTCTGTACAGCCCAGAAAAACTGCACTAACCTCAGCATGCAGATTGTGACCTGCTACACCACCCCAATATGTATGCTTCTTGAACCATGCTGCCCCAGGGGGTCTACCCTCCAGTTTTCAATTGCATGCGAGTTGGAAGCTGAGTGGTCTATTTCAGTACTTGGAGATTGTTTTATCGTTTGGTTTCTCAGTATTTTACATTACATGCGAAAATAAGTTTCTCTATGTCCTAAAAATCACTATTCGGTTTCCAACTCACTTGCGACTGAAAACTTGAACATAAGCCCCCTAGCACGGTCGTAGAAGAACAGGTCTGGACACTCGCCTGGATATTTGACCCCCTTGTTGTTTTGCTGTAGTTCACCAAGTTACCGAGAATATTGTGTTTTATTGGCGCTGATGTTACGGCGGTCGGACTAAACTCCGCCCACTTCCTTTCCGCCAAGATAAACAATTTATCAAAACGTATTTTTTATCAATTTATGAAATACTTTCTTCACTCACAATTTTAAGAAAAGGCTCCAGCAATCTTTATTTACTTTATAAATTTAACAATGGAAAAAAGTGGAAGATGTTTGAGTCCGACCGCCCGGAAAACAGCGCCAAAAAGTACGACATTCTCGGTAACTTGACGAACTACAGCCAAACAACAAGGGGGTCAAGCAATATACATTGTTACATAGGCGAGTGTCCAGACCTGTTCTTCTACGACCGTGCCCCCTAGCGATAAGCCTAGGAACCTGTCGTTAAGATATTTTATCTATGCCCATTGTTGTCAGCAGTAATGGAATGATCTGTAGTATACCAACTAATCTGTTCATTGACAAGCTGATCATTTCGGGATATTTTATAGTTGTAGACACACATTCAAGAAAAAAGAATTCAACACACAGTTTCAGTTACAAAACTAGTTTCTTAGATTATTAAATTTATAACATTTGTATAAAAAAACCTTTTAAGTCCTGCTTTTAATTACACATTTATAATAAATTAATTTAAGGACTATTGCAGTTAAATTTTTGTGTTTTCCAGTTGCCACACTCTTCACGTGTTACATTTAATAATTGTTTTCCGAGGACATACTACATGTTCAGATCCTGCTGATATTAATGATCGCGCATCACTTATCTAAGCTCCCATAAACTAAGATTAGTAAGGAATCATCCAACATCACACAGGGCAACTTATGGGAAAAGTATCAGTGACCATCTGTGCTCATGTATAGTATGGGGCACTAACGAGACATTCATAAAATTTAAAATGGATATTAACTTTGTAACTACTCAGTTTACGATAAAATATGCTAAACCCTTTGTAGTTAATTTGATAGTGAGCATTTTAGGATTTAATTAACGGTTCTAGATTTATATGCAATAAAATTTTTTGTTGCCAGTTTTCCAATATGGCGGTATTCCCGAAGTCAGATCGATGGGAACGTTTAGTATGTTAAAAAAGGATGTGAGATTAAGGTCTACACAAAAATTCAGCTTTCTTGAAAATAATTCCTCACTTTGCAGATATTTGTCTATTTTGACTTCACTGATCCTGACATTCTAGAAAGACAGACTTTCTGCACTCATATAACAGACACTCTTCTCAATCTACACACACATATAAAGGCTGTTCGGAAACTCAAAGTATTTTGGGAGGCGAATTCTAGCAGAAACTAATGGTGAAAATTGTGTAATGCAACTTATAGACCCTTGATATTAAAGTTTTAAGTTTGTATTTTTCCAAATACCAGAAACTGCTTTGAATGACACCATAATGTTTTAAACATTGTTCAGACAACATGAAAATGCCTGATGTGTAGGTAATACCAGTTCCATTAACTCTGTCTCATTATACTAGTGATTTAGTCAACATGTTTCCCTCCGCGTGTACGACGTGAACTGCAGTTGTGCCTCTACACCAATCCTCATTTCTGTACGTTAGCAACAAGAGGGCATCTTAGTGTAAAGTGGCACTGTGCTCTGGATCTTCTATAACATGGCTTCTTTGATATTACCATCATGATGAGTAAAGGTCTCAACAACTATCTTATTTTTTTGTTGTTCATTAGATTTTCAAAGTTCGTATAGATATTTACGTTACTCACCAAAATTAGCATGGAAATTGGCTTTGTTTATGGAGTACACAATTCCATACACACAGCTCAGAAAATATTAAAGAGAAAATTTATTTTAAAAAATATATAACATATTAAATTACTTGTAAATACAGCAGAGCCCCAATTTAACGAATTCGGGAATAACGAAAACAGCAATTTAACGAGAAGATATTTAGGAACCTTCAAAAAATAACAAAAAAATTTATGGAATAACTAAGTGACTTTGATAAAATGGAATATAAATTGTAGCGTCTAAAAAAAATTGTTTTGCAATTATTTTAAAACTTTGGCAGTGAGAGTGACTGTGAGATTAGCGCGCACGGCCAAACGAGTGACGCTGCATTGCGTAACAAGTGCGCACCTAGATCCTCAACCTGGCAGCTGGCGAGTGAAAGAGCATCTAGGTACCCATGTACACAGAGCGATGACGGACAGCACACAAACTAATTCACAGATAGTGCTTCGCGTCTCCGTTGCAATGTGCTGCAAAGCAGCATGCTCTATTGATTAATTCTATTACCGATAGAATGAAGTAGTGTCTACTGTCCAACGTGATTATTTTGTGTTGCATCCCGTGATAAAACCACTGAATTTATATGAAAAAAATTAATTATTTTTTATACAGACCCTTTTTACAACAAATTTATTACCGTAAACATAAATAATTTGTTTCTCCGATACTAAAAAACCGCCTAAGTACAAAATATTTTAGCGAGCAGACCAACCAGTTTCATTAGCGCTGCTGCCTACAAGCTACAATGGCCACTGCCGTGTGTATTTAATCAATATTTTACCATTGTCTTGCAAAATTTTAATTCAGTTTTCATTGCAATTTTTTTCCCAACATTTATCATGGTAATTTCCTGAATTTTGTTGGTGGAGTGGACAGGAGAGAGACGGAAAGATTGACGGCTCGGCGGTGTTAGTCATCACTTTGCACGTATTGATGGCACAAGGGCAGCCTAATTCACCACGCACACGCTTGCCAAACATTCCACTTAAATTTTTTTACTGATTTTTTTTTTCTTTTACGGCTGTAGCTTTCCTGTTGACGGTAAATATGTTTAGTTATTGTTTCTAGCTTGCATAATTTTTTAAAATTAACTTAAATTCTGATG
>PNEQ01057837.1:5761-38901 GCA_003012365.1 Medauroidea extradentata | reverse complement strand
CTTCTCGTTACAGATGACCAGACGTTGACCAGTTATTGAATAAGCATGCCATATTCTTAGAGGATACATTTCCCTGGTTCTGTACCTACAACATTTCAGCTTCGCAAGAGTACAAACAAAACCCAAGAATTATTTTTTACAATTATTATTTCCTTCTTTCATTCTTTTCATTTTTCTTCTTCTTATCCTCATAATCCCTTGGTTCTGAAACACCGAAATTATGAACATTTAAACATTGTACTCTACAATATTAAAAGGTAAAACTAAATCTAAAGAAGTATCAGAAAAAAGATGTGTCCTATCAACAGGAGATGATTTTAATTGTGAAATGACACACACATACAAAATTAACCTTTTATTCAGCCAGGAATATGTAAGTGTATTTAAATAATCATACGAGCAAAGGAAAAATATTTAGAACAAATAAATATAAAAAAAATTTTTTGGTTTTTGAAGCTGCAACTAAAGAATTATGCATTTATTTTTAAAAAAATTTATATAGATTTTTCTGTAACCAAAATCTGATGTAACTGGAGTATTAAAATTATGTGCACAGTTACTAAGCTTGTGTTCTTTGTGTTAGTTTGCAGGCAAAAAACTCAGGAATGAGTCAATGTAATGATATGCCCATCTGCAAAAAAAATTTTTTGAAGATGATTCTTAATGAAAACAGTGGAAAGACATTAAAACAAGACAAAGTTAATGACATTGCTAAATGGAGCACAGAAAAATGTAGTAACTTCAGCACAAAGATGTTACCTTCTTTTACTTTCACAGGAACCTCTGACTTGATGTTATGGTTGCTGGAGGGATCTTCAAAGCAACCATCTGCTCGTAATGACTGCGTCACTTCATCCAGTTTGTCCGAGTCTTTCGGCACTTTGTAGTCAGACACATGATCCACCCTCAAGGTACGGCCCAGGAGCTGCGAAAAAATAAGCTCAGATACTGCTCTCTGCTCACAATGCATTCACAATGGTGACTTGCAATGATTATACATGGATTACATGGATGACTATTTAACAAAACATTTATGAATTAGAATAATTTATTTCATTAAGTTGTTTTTTAATTTCAAGACGTTTCCAATTTTTTAAAACATTGCAAGTCCAAATGTTGCTAAGTTACAAGCTTACTTCAGCTAACTGATTTGCTTTTGTATCTCAGGATTAAAATAGTGAAACAGAGTGTAGTGGCACGTTGGAAGATCCCTTTTCACGTCTTTATCATCAAATTATAAAAACTAGGTCCCCTGCATCACTCGCGGCCGGCATAAGGGGCTCAATCTCAGGGTTCGCAGCTGTGTTCGTGGATCTTTTCCATTAGTCGTTCGAAGGTAGCAGGGGCATTGCATAGTCCAAACGGCATGACTTTAAACTGCCAAGTTCTTTTCCCTTGCACAGAGAAGGCTGTCTCCTCCCTGTCCTCTTGCACCACCTCACATTGCCAGTAACCACTCATGTCAAGTGTAGAGAACCATTGTTACCCTGTCAAGCTGTAAAGTGTGCCATTAATCCAGGGGAGGGGGTAGCAGTCCTTTTTGGTAACATCATTCAGTTGGCGGTAATCCACGCAAAATCTTGCAGACCCGTCTTTCTTCTTAACTAGCACAACAGATGATGACCAAGGGCTGACCGATGGTTCGATCACATACAAGTCCTTACTTTCTTTCAAGATGCCATTCACAGTCTCTTGTGTAGCCAAAGGCAGTCGTTTTGGGGGTTGCTTGATTGGCCTAGCTTCTCCTGTATCAATGTGATGTTGTGCAGCGGATGTTCTGCCAGAGTCAAGTGGCCTACATGAAAAAGTTTTCTTCTTTTTCTTCAGAAGTTCTGCCACAGCCTTTTCTTGTCTCCAGTTCAGATTTTCTCCAGTTCTAGTCAGTAGTTCCATATGTGGTTCTGGCACAGTCTCCTTAAGGTCGCCTGACTTGATGACTTCTTTTTCGGTTGTAGTTATTTCGGCGACTTGTTTGCACACACCTATTATGGCCCCCTCCACAAGCTGGATTGCCCTATTCGACAAGTTGACCATTCAAACAGGTACATTTCTAGAACTCGGCAAAACCAATGTTCTTGCCACCAGCACCTCATTAGGTAAGCTGCTTCTTCTTCTCATACATTCGAACAGAGCTACACGACGCCCAAAATTGCCTAGACACCGTGCGGGGATGACAACCTCACTGGAAGCTGGCAAAACAGTTGTCTCATAACAGACCACTTGACAGCTGGTTGACGACGATAGTTTGCTTCGTGGCATCATTACCAGTTCTCGGTTACCAGCCCTTAGTACTCCTGACCAAGTATCTATACAGCACTTAACTTGTGCAATACATCCAGGCCCAATAAACATTCATCTTTGATATCGGCTATGTACACTGCGTGCTCAATACAGATGTCACCCAACTTCAACTGTACCTTTTTCTTCCCCTTCACTGGTGTGGTCTTGCCTGTCACTGTCATCAGAAAGTTTTGTCTGTAATTATGGCCCAGTGACTGCTGGGGATAAGGCCCCAAGATGTCCGGTCGGGCAACAGTAATGGTTGCTCCGGTGTCCACAACCATGTTGCAATAAACATTATCCAGACTGCCCTCCACTAGGATTGAATCAAACTCTTGCATTACTGAGTGAACCTGAATAAATACTGGGGCCTTATCTCCCACAGCCACTGACCTTCGCCCCTTAAAAACCCACGCTTACATGTTTCCCTAGGGCTGGCAAGATCGGGCAGCCTCATCCTGCTCTTGGTTTCTGTTTTTCTGTAACCATCGTGGACACTGGGCTCAGATGTGTCCGGGTTCTCCACATTCCCATCAGCTTGGTCGGTCTGCACAGCACGCCAAGTTGATGGCCTTCTTGCAGATTCGACCTCCAGTGCTTTGGCCAGGGCATCCTGCATAGTCCTTGGGGCGGCCAGGCGCACCTCTACATCGGCAATGGCGTCGACGAAGAAGCCGACTGCTATGATATCTCGTGCCTGTTCTGGACACCTCTCGAGCGACAAATGGACGAGTCGCACAATGTCCTGCCACAATACTTGCAGTGGCTCCCCTGATCTCTGAGTGCGGCTCCTTAGTTGGGCATGGTGGGCATGTCGTAAGTACTTGTCTCCGAAGCGCAGCTCCAGGGCAGTAACTAATGTCAAGTATTCCAGACGCTGTTGTTCTGGAAGCGACTGGAGTATACTGAGGGCAGGTCCTCTCAGCACAGTAGCAAGATAGTAAACACGTTGCCAGTCAGACCAACCATTTATGGTTGCCACAATCTCGAACTGGTTTTGGTATTCTCACCATGGAGTCTGGCCATCATAAGGAGCAGGCTTGACAGAAATCCCGTTTCCAATGTCCGATGCTGGCACACTAGATACACGAACATGTTGTAGTCCATTTTCTTCCTGAGTGAAGATCCCACTAGAGCCTGGTTTGGACTTTGTGACCTACTCTTCGCCAACTTCATGTATAGATTCAGCACTGACCTTGTCTTCTCCGGCAACAAGATGGCCACCTCCATACGCTGACAGAAGTCCTGCCACTCCTTTCTTATGAGCCACATTCTTTTTTTTTTTTATAGTTTGTTTTGATTGATATAATTTTGTTATGTGATTTTCTTTTGGGATTTTAGTAGGGGCTTAGTTTGCTTGTTTTCTAATTTTCAGTGTGTTCAATTCCTGCTCATATCTCTCCCTTTCTTCCATCCCGGAGTGCCTACCCCTCCCCCCTTCCTTCCACCCTCCTTACCCACGTAGTGGCAAAGTTCCGGCACATGTGCACTTGAGGCCGTGGAGAGAGGGGTAGAGGGGGGAAGGCGAGAGAGGGAGTGGCCAGCGCGAGGCGAGTCAGTGAGAAGCGGCCGAGCGTCGAGGGTGGTCGGAGAAATACTCCCTGGGCGTGAGGATTGAGTTGAAGACAGCACCGTCTGTTTGCGATCTTCCCCTTATAGAGAGGGTGATTCTCCTGGCACCCATTTGCAGTGGTTCAGAATTCTGGGGTGCGCTGAGTGTGCTGGAGGTAACCTGGGTCGAGGACTTGGCCAAGGTATGGCCGCGAAGGTAACGAGTCTCATTTAACGACGTTTTGGGACAAGACGACGGCCCTGCTTAGTGCTCTACTTCCTTCCTTGACATAATGGAGTGACGAAAGATTTAACTGAAATAACACGCAGCAATTAACTGGACAGTGGCTGAAAGGAGTGCATTTAAGTGAGATTCGCAGCAGGATCGGACAGAGCCTTAATCCCAGTAATTTTGAACCGAGCAATGAGGGGAACTTTGAATGTCATAAAAGTCGTGATCGGTTTGATTACTGTATTATTCAAATTATTTTATTGTGTAAAATGTGTGGTTCTAATGTTACTGTAGGGGTGTGTTTTAATATGCTCTTAGATTAAAGAGGGGCGCGTGCATGCATATAGGCCCAGGATCCAATAATTTGATTTTTTTAACTATGCCCCTATATATATATCTGTATATTCGTGTAAGTTTGGGGAAAGTTGTGAAGGAGTTTATTGTTTGTATGAATCCTGTTTTGAATAAAATAGATGATAAACAAATGGAAGAGTAGTGTTAATTAGTGAGCGTATTTACCGATGGCCCGTAACCGCCTATTCCATGGTCTGTGAGGGGCTACGAAAAGGGGGATTTCTGCCACTTATTTTGGATTAACGAGCCATTTACTCCCGGCAGGTCAGAGCCCGGGCAGAGGGAGTGCTGCAGAGGGGAGTACTGGTTCAAACTGTGCCACTCTGCTCCCTCCGTTCTCGGAGCCATAGAGTAGATTCAAGAAAATCTCGTTCAAAAAACGGAGAATAATTTTAGTTGTTTCAGGGAAAGATTGTTGGAGTATGCCTTACCCCTTAGTGTGCGGAGAAGATGTACAGGGAAATATGTTCAGTGATTTCAGCGCCCGCAAGAGTCAATGCACCATTTTGTAGAGTCAGTGGTAAAGTATAAGCAGGCTTTAAGACTTAACATGTGGGATTGTGATTTGGTCAATTTGATTTTAGATAATTTGGCCCCTGGAGTACGGGAGCTTTGTGTGTTGACACATGCGCCAAATTCCATCTTCAATCTTTGGCGATTGGCGATTGGCAGTTGAAGTCGAGGTGCGCAGACAACAAAAGGTGGAGTATGAAAGGGCCATGGGGGAAAGGTTCAGGTACTGAGGGCGGATGTAAAGGGGTTTCGAAAACATGCATGTTAGAGGCGGTGACTTCTGAGGATACTGGAAGAGAAAGAGGAAGTAACCTAAGTTGTGCCAATTGTGGCAAGAGAGGGCATGGGATAAGAGATTGTAGGGAGGTTGTCGTCTCGCGAGAGGAACGGCCATGCTTCCATTGCAATAAAAAGGGGTATGTTGCTGCCTCATTCCCGGGAAACAATTAAGGGGTCGCCGAAGGCGTGGTAGGGTGGGCCCCAAGAAAAAGTTACTGCGTCCTTTCAATAGAAATTGTGTCAAGTGTGAGTGCCATGGAATGGACACGATTGCATTAATTGACACTGGCTCCACGTTCTGCCTAGTTAACGAGGCATGGTGACACGGCTTGCAGAAAGGGGATGAAAAGTAGAGCTTGCGACTACAAGCGATCGTTCAATCATTTGTGCTAGCAAATGGGAGTGTGGTAAGATGTCGTGAGAAAGCACGGCTGCATATAAAAACTGAACAGTTTTCATGGGAGCAAGATTTTGGGATTATCCAGGGCTTGGATGTTGACATGGTGTTGGGATTAGATTTTCTTAGTAACACCTGTGCTTGTGTGGACTTGTCTAAGGGTGAGTTAGTGTTTGGGTTTAACCAGAGGGGTAAAGTATCACTATTAAAAGGCCCCTGTTCCTTTGCTAACGTGATAGGTGATAAGACAGGTATAAGGAAGAGGATTTAGAAGAATTGCATAAGGATTTTGGGGATGTCATAACTGATAAAATTGGAAAATGTGAAGTCCGTCCTTATTGGTTCAGGTTGAAAGATAAAACTCCTATTCCTGCTCGCCACCCAAGACAGGCAGCCTTTCGTCAATTGATAGACAAATTATTGAATGCCGGGGTTATACAACATTCAAAGTAAGAGTTCTCGGCCTCAGGATTTCTAGTGAAGAAGCCTGATGGCGGGGGTTTCAGGTTGGTCGTCAATCATTCCTTCCGTAATAAGCGCATTGATCTGGACCCGTACCCATTGCCCACAGTAGAGTGTGCCCTGCAACACTTACGTAAAGCTCATTATTTTTCGGTGCTGGATTTGAATAACAGATTTTTTAAATCTTACTGCACCCGGATCGCTGTAAATTCACCGCCTTCAATACCCCTTGGGTCACTATGAATTTAATAGAGTACCCATGGGTGCCAATTTTGACAGCCAAGCATTGTCGAGGGTGTTGAATGAACTTCTGGGTGAGGTTAAATATGATTTTGTCTTCAATTATGTGGATGACACCATCTATAGTGTTGATTGGGAGTCGCATCTCCGGCATCTCAGAATCGTTTTGGAAAAATTGTGTAGGCTGGGTTGACGGTTAATCCCAATAAGGTTAAGTTGGGAGTGGAAAGTGTGCGTTTTCTAGGATATATTATTAGGAATGGTAAGTTAGAGATGGACCCTGAGTGGATAGCCCCCATTATTAATTTTCCTGTTCCCAAGAACTTGAAAGGAGTTCAGAGGTTCGTGGGCATGGTGAGGTACCAGGCGAGATTTGTCTCAGACTTAGCAGAGATTGCAGCTCACCTAAATCATTTGAAAAGGAAAGATGTTCCGTTTAGGTGGGGAAAAGAGCAGCAACAAGCCTTTGATAAGCTTAAACCTATTCTCAGCAAACATCCGGCGTTGGGATTGCCGTGTTTTGATAAGCGATTCGTTCTACATACTGATGCTTCGAGTGTGGCTTTGGGAGCAGTGTTGAGCCAAAGGGTAGAGGGAGTCGTTTAGGTGGGGAAAAGAGCAGCAACAAGCCTTTGATAAGCTTAAACCTATTCTCAGCAAACATCCGGCGTTGGGATTGCCGTGTTTTGATAAGCGATTCGTTCTACATACTGATGCTTCGAGTGTGGCTTTGGGAGCAGTGTTGAGCCAAAGGGTAGAGGGAGTACCTGGCAGTCCCCTAGTGCCTGTGGCTTATGCGAATAGGGCCTTCACTGAATCAGAGCGTAAGATAGGAATTTATGAGGAGAAGGCTCTGGCCTGTCTCTTTGGTATGGAAAAGTTCCCGAGTTACCAAGATAGCCAAGAATTTGATCTCTTTACGGATAACCAAGCGCTCAGTTGGATATTAGGCCATCCTCACCAATTGGGCAAACTGGGCAGATGGGTCCTTACGTTAACCCGTTTCAACTTCAAAGTCCATCGTGTTAGTGGGATGTTGAACCTGATAGTTGATGCCCTGTCTCATATGTACGACTCTGAGGAGTTTGAGCAACCCAAGGGAAATGGCATGGTGCAGGAACTGGCCTTTATGTATAATTGCCCGGAGTCTTTCGTAGCGATGAAAGATCATCTATCTAAGGACCAAACCTTGAGAAAAAACTTTAGGTGGATCTCTCCTTACCATTCGTGGTTAAGGACGACATTTTTTATTTCACCGGAAAAAACAAAAAGAGTAAACGGGTAGTTGTTCCAGAGTGTACCCACTCAATGTTGCAGGAATATTTTCACGATTCCCCGTTTGGCGGGCACTTGGGAGTAGATAAAACTATCCGTAAAATTGGCAGGGATTTTTACTGGTCTGGTCTCCGTGAAGACGTGAGACAGTATGTGCGATCTTGTGAAAAGTGCCAAAAGTTTAAACCTCCCTGCCTGGAGAAAGTGGGCTTACACTCCGTGAAAGTGTCCAAACGACCGGGGGTTGAGTTCATATGGATATATTTGGCCATTTGTTAGGTCCCATAGGGGAAACGTCGCCATCTTGGCTTTGTGGACACCTTATCTAAGATTTCTTTTCTTCTGTCAATAAAGAATTTGAAGACTGAAGCAGTAATCAAAGCCCTAATTGAATCAGTGTGGCAATTATTTGGGCCTGCGAATGAGACACTGACAGACAATGCTGGGTTATTTTGCTCGTAGGAATTTGCGGATACGTGAAACACATTTTTCTAGCCCCTACTTCCCGAAGGGAAACCAAGTGGAACGGTTGAACCAAAATTTAAAAGCGGCTCTGGCCATATTTTGTCATCCGATGTATTCAGCTTGGGATGAAGATCTTCCCTGGATCAATTTAGGTTTTAATACATCTCACAACTCCTCCATTGATGAATTGCCTAGTGTCCCCTTTTTGGGAAGAGTCCTTTCTCATCCTCTCTTAAATGTATGGGGTACACCTCCTTTGGAGGCTCTGAACAATGAAGCAGAGCATAGGTTGTCTTTAAACACGTTCAGGAACACCTGGGGGAGGCTCAACGAGCAGTTGCATCCCGGTATGATCAGGGGCGTATCCCACTCCTTTTCATCCAGGGGATCTTTTGTGGTGTCTGGTTTTTCATCTTTCGGATTTAGGGCACACAGTGTCGGCAAAATTATCCCCGCAATATTCGGGCCCCTTCCGTGTGGAAAAGGTATTAGGGCCAAACACTGTGCTGCTGCGTTTATGTTCTGACGAGTCTGTTGAAAGAAAGGCTCACGTCTCACATTTAAAGCCTTACGTGAAATGTGTGTTGACTCCTGATCGGATTCATGCATTGAGAGCTGGATAATCTTGGTTACCGAGGTGTGAAACGTCCCCATGTGTACCTTTGGAGCACAAAGCAGAGTTATGCGTGGAGGTGACGTTTGTGACTCAGGGAGGGTTTGGGTTGTGTCTTCCCTTCTTCCCTGCCTTTATGTGCGTTTCCCCCTTTTTTTCCCTTCCTTTTTCCTAACTTTAGTCACCTCATCCGGTTTTCCACCGGAATTGGTTAGTTAAATTTGGGTTTGTAAGAGCCGGAGGTCAGCGACTTGGACTTTACGAAAGAGTGGGGCTCATGCCGGTCCTGTATGCCCAAATTAACAGACGTTTTCGTTTGATAGCAATACTGGGCAACCCCTTGGGGGGGGGGGGGGCGCGACCTCCTCCTCACTGGACTTCATGCAATGAGTCAAAGGGAGGAAGCGGAGGAGCCTATTAAATTCGGGGCCACGGAGCGGTCTGAGGTCTGGGGCTTGATCACCCCCTGGGTTCTGTCTACTTTTGTTGGATTACCTGCTACCCTGTGCTGTGCCTATGTGTAGCCGCCATTGATGCGTGGCTTGTAATTCCTTCAGGTTTGGAGGAGAGGGTGATTTTTAGGGGACGGGAATTGAGCCACTTTCTTTTGTTTTTTTATAGGTTGCTTTGGTTGATATAATTTTGTTAAGTGATTTTCTTTTGGGTTTTTAGTATGGGCTTAGTTTGCTTGTTTTCTCATTTTGAGTGTGTTCAATTCCTGCTCATATCTCTCCTTTACTTCCATCTCGAAGTTCCTACTCCTCGCCCCTTTCCTTCCTCCCTCTCCTTACCCATATAGTGGCGGAGTTCCGATGCATGCACACTCGAGGCGGAGAGAGAGAGTGGCCAGCGTGAGACGAGTCAGTGAGAAGCGGCCGAGCGTCGAGGGTGGTCGGAGAAATACTCCCTGGGTGCGAGGACTGAGTTGAAGCCAACACCCTCTGTTTGTGATCTTCCCCTTATAGAGAGGGTGATTCTCCTGGCACCCATTTGCAGTGGTTCAGAATCCCGGGGTGCGCTGAGTGTGCTGGAGGTAACCTGGGTTGAGGACTTGGTCAAGTTATGGTCGCAAAGGTAATGAGTCCTATTTAATGACGTTTTGGGACAAGCCTACGGCCCTGCTTAGTGCTCTACTTCCTTCCTTGAAATAATGGAGTGACGAAAGATTTAAATGAAATAACATGCAGCAAATTAACTGGACAATATCTGAAAGGAGTGCATTTAAGTGAGATTCGCAGCAGCATCAGACAGAGCTTTAATCCCCGTAATTTTGAACAGTGCAATCCCCTACATATATATATATATATATATATATATATATATATATATATATATATATATATATATATATATATATATATCTGTATCTGTATACTGACGTAAGTTTGCGGAACTTTGTGAAGGAGTTTGTTATTTGTATGAATCCTGTTATAAGTCAAATAGATGATAATCAAATGAAAGAGTTGTGTTAATTAGTGAGCGGATTTGCCAATTCCATGGTCTGTGAGGGGCTCCAAACAGAGGGACTTCAGCCACTTATTTTGGATTAACAAGCCACTTACTCCCGGCAGGTCAGAGCCTGACCAGAGGGAGTGCTGCAGAGGGGAGTACTGGTTCACTTAGATCACTTACTTGCTGTTCTACCTTATCGTTTATGCTGTCTACCTTCGTGACCATACTTCCTATCTTCACATTCACATAGTCTATTTCTGCCTTTACACTGCCACCTTCTCGTTCATAGAATCTATTTCCTGGTACACTATTTATTTTACACTATCTACTTGCTTATTTACATTTTCATTTACACTATCCACTTTCTTATCTACATTTTCATTTACACTGTCTTTGAATGAATTTATTTGGCCACTTAGTCCCTCAATGAAGGCCTTTAGTGCTTCTATTCCCGCTGACATGCTTCTTGTAATCATTAACATTTACAATTGAAATTTGAACATTTAATTTATAAAGTGGCTCTATTTAATTAAATAATAAATGTGTGCAATGATTGAATTAACAGAATTAATTATGAAATGAATTTATGCCTCTATCCTACTTCTGACACCAGTGTTTCAAGCTTAAGCAAAAATTTAATGTGGGCAATTCTCTGAGCTCTTTGGGATAGAGATGTAACAATTAGAAATAAAAGAGTTAAATTAAGTGCTGGATTTAATAGCTCACAAAGCTACGAAATACACAAAACAGCTATCAACTATAGCTTTCACAACCCCCTAATTATGTACACAATTACTACTGTGCAAAAGAAACGTTAATCAACTTTGACAATTAAAGCACAACAAAAATGTCTACCATCAAATAAATACTACAAATCACAATAAATGTTCAGTCATATATCCAATCAACAAAGTCTCAAATAGTTACAACGTACAACCTAAAGGTGTGGTCTACTGCAATTTTCATCATTATTATTTAATTTTTTATTTGTACCAGATATTTTTCTTCTTATTTTAGACACATAATGTGACTAAATTTGGCTCTTATGGAATTTTCTTATCTCTCGTAGTTTTTGCGTAATGGCTTGTTAAAGACATATTTTGCATGTTTCCATTTTAATGACTACAATAAAACCAACTGATATACCTAACTCAAAAAAATCATTGCGGATAAAGATATTGCAGGCAACAATGTCATGCTCATAAAAATCAAGAATAAAAATTATTTGTATTTCAATAAAAAAAGTATTGAATTTAAAAAATTTTTATTTTCAGTTTCAGCATTTTTTTCAAATTCAAATAATTTTTATTCTTTATTTTTATGAGCATGACATTGTAGCCTGCAATGTCTTCTTTATCCACTGTGAGTTTTTTGAGTTTGGTACATCAGTTGGTTTTAATGTAGTCGTTAGAAAACCGGAAACGTGCAAAATATGATTTCAACAAGCCATTACGCAAAAACTATAAGAGAGAAAAAAATTTCATAAGAGCCAAATTTAGTCACATTTTATGTCTAAAATAAAAAAATATATGGCAAAAATAAAAAAAATGGTGATGTAAATTGCGGTAGACCGCGTCCTTAACTGTCCGAATTGGTCATGGCTCACCATGTGCTGCGCAGCACCCCGAGTGCACCACTGTCTTTGCTCTTTAGGTCTTTGGTTCGACTCCCGTCGCGCACCTGCTTGTTGTCCGTCGACAAGCAGCATGAGCAGTCCTCTTGTTCCGCCCAATACTGCTCCGAAGGCACGTGCCTGTAGCCTCATAGTAGACTCTGACATCACCAAGATGACTTCACCAGTCTCCCTCCACAGACAAAGCACCTTTCTCTAGCACAACAAATAGCGAACTCTCCCTAAATGTGTTCATTTGGTACTTTTATACTCTGCGAAAAAGTCTGGGATTGACCACATTACAAGGGTCTAAAAATAGACATTACAACATGCTCTAGACATGACTTGAGCTTCAAAGGCCGGCCTCGTAGGGCCAAGGCGAAGTTCAAACACGTGTCTCTATGACGTATATCGTAGGGGTTTACATCATGGGACAGCCCGACTAGTGAATCATGGGCTAGTCCATAAGGTGTTTCAACACAGCTTCCTGCCACCCAGCCTTCAGAAGTACAGCATGTAATACTACATTTACTTTGGCTGTGATCTCGTAAAACAATCTATCTGAATGTAAGACAGCTTTATAATATTTTAAGTTAAAACATATAATTTACTAATTTCTTAAAACATAATTAAAAACATTCGAAGATAAATCTGTTGTATGTGTTCACAAAATTGTTGCAAATGCCAGACTAAAGAAAAGTCAAATCTGTCAGCCTGACGTTAGTGTTACACATTTGTATTGCTAGACTCCATTCGAAATTTCCTTGACTTTTCCAGGTTTTACAGACCTGTAGCAACTATGGAGGACAAAGAAGGTGGCCTGGCTGCCAAGACCACCAGATGATAAGCAAAACTTCAGATGGTAATATTTTATCCTAAAATAATACAAAAGTCTAAGTTACTGGTATGTACATGGTTATTACAATAGTATCACTGTCTTAAATCCACTCTAGAATTGTTTCACAACATTCACCATCCATTTCTGTTAATTTTGTTAATTGATATATTGAGATTAGGAAATAAATTGATTTCTATTTTGAAATTTTTTTGTAGAAATTGCTACTTCACATGGAAAGAAAGAAAAAAACCCTGCAGAGTTCTCTTTTTCGATTGGCCTACTGTATGTTTTGATAATAAACTCTGAAGTGAAATAATTGAAACCAAAATGCTATTTTTAATTTAATTTCATCAGACTATTGGTAACTCGACCTGCTGTAGCATATGTTCGGGCCGAATGGGTTAAGCCCCAGATCAGATGTAGGATTAACACATTTCAATTTATTTTAACATGAAGGAGGAGGGGAGTAGGAAAAATAGGCCTGAGCTGTATTGTTGACCTTGGTATCTAGGCGAGTATGAAGGGTCATGCAGGTCATGCAGCTGCTCGTTCAACTGGCCGTTGTTCAACTGTCTATGGTTTCACAAGGGTGTAGGCCCCCTTGCATGCCAGAACTCCCCTAGCAAGAAGAGTTGGTCGAGCTGCCAGGACTACTTCACACACCTGAGATGTCCCTAAACTTTCTGGATGACAGGAACATGGAACCTTATGGTCAACTCATTAAAGGAAACATGCACATTTTACTCACGTTTTGGTTTCAAAAAGTTGCTACAAAATCAAAGTACAGCCCAAAAATAGGAGAACATGATGCAGGTACAGCACTAAAGTTCTCCATTTGCTAGTGTTATTAACAAGTGATTTTAATGGTTTCGTAAAGTTCCAATATGCTCCCCGGCACAAAAATCTAGAGAGGCAGTCGTTGAACGCCTCAGACATAATACAAATATGGTTTAAGATATTTTTAAGCTACAGAAAACTAAAAATTAGAAAGTAGGTGAAGTATCTCAAAGCAAAGCTTCACCTGTGTCCATGCAGAAAATGTGTGTGTGTGTATGGACGTGAATTCGTGTGTTGGGTATTTCTTCACACGTCAATTAAATTACATCCATTGAAATATTGAAAACTTCTTTCCTTTCAATGTTCTAGAAAGTTCTAGAGTTAAGTTACTTTCCAGAGGCCAATAAATAATTTATTACAATGACAGTAATGAGGCACATGTCAATTTTAAATGTTAAAGTCTGATTAAGTTTGTCACTGAAAACAATTTTCTTTAATTTTTACATAATGTCTATCTCCACCCAAACAAATTAAGTCAAAGAAAAAGTTATAACAACATTACACATTTGTAATCCTAGCTTTGCTACCTAAGTTTTATTCAGGAAGGTGTTTTCAATGTCACTGTTAGGTAGTTATAACAGTCACATTGTGTTTTGAAGAAAGTAAATTTAATTGTTTAGTTGTTTTGTTTATTTAATACTTGTTTACTTCATAAAAGTGTTTTTGGCACTTTTTATTTAAGCAATTCAGTCAGCATAACATAATATTATTTGAAGCAGTATTGAAAAATTATCTTCTTTTACGTATCACACACACACAATTTAGCGATCTACATTTTTTGTAATTAAAAAAATCTTTAAATTTGTGAAACAAAAATTACTAGTTGTGTAGAACTACCTGTTAAGTTTTCTATGGTTATATGATAAGTAGATTTGGTGAAGTTTTAATGGACAATTTTTATAACCTTCACAGCCAAGGAACAAAAACAATTCTGAACCTAAAATAAAAAAAAAAAATTAAAAAAAATAATAATGTTATCAAAATTCTTGAATGAAATAACTGCAACAATGATGTTTTATACTATCAGATACGTCATTATGTAACTTCATTTAGGCAAAGGTTGGTTACCTTTGTCTCAAAATGGTATTCATAAAAATTATCTTCACAGATGGTAACATGATAATTAGTTAAACATTGACTGTCATCAACATTGATATTGCATATTTAAGGCACTGTTTTTTGAAGATCATTAAGAGCTGTTTAGCTTCGAAGACAACTTGGCAATGAAGCTAACTGAAAGTAAAATTAAATATAGGTACATAGATGTAAACTATTCCATTAGCCAACAAAAATTTTTGCATGACTCTTTGTTGGAGCTACATGGGGAAAGTTTAAAAGGTCTTCAGTTATTCTTACAAATTAACAATGTGCCAGGTAAAAAAAGGTATAAAAATTAAAAGAATGTATAGATTTTATTTGTGGACTAAAAGAAATAACTTTCAATAAAAAGACATGTATGTGAAAATGAAAGATTCGCAAGTCACCACTGGTATGCACTACAGCCCTATGTACATCAATTTATAATGGATAATAGAAGTACTCACAATCAAAAATAATTTTTATAAACTAAAATGTAATCTGCAAAATCTAACTACTAGCTGCATAACTATCATAAAGCTGCACACAATTATTATTATTAAAAATATAAGTACAGGCTCATGGAGATTATACATTTAACAAACCTTAATTCCATTGAAATTATCCACAGCAAGGACTGTACTTCGCTGATCCTCGTAGCACAAGAAACAGAATCCTTTCGACTTTCCAGTGCCTTTATCACGCACTAAGTTCAAGTTTGCCACTTCACCATACCTACAAGTTAAGCATCATTACAGTGACATAAGAATGATTATATTGCATACAAGTCACAGCAAAAACAGCTTAAAAATAGTGTTCATATTCCTAACAATAAGCAATACATTCACCCTGATGGGTGGAGTCTACTAGACTGCATTGACATTAAGAGGTCCAACATGGGAGCCATAACTCGATGACGTTAAGAAGGGGGAAAGTTCCTTCCTCTGGTCCCTTTTACTTGATCAAGTATGGAAATAAGTTTTTACGCTTCAGTGATTTGGTATTTAATTTTTCCTCCTTCCTTCAGTGTTTTCTATTTAATTTGGTCACCTCCAATAACTTTACACACTACTAGTACATTTTGATCAAATTAGCAAAAAATTTGTAGTTTAGGATGCAACACAAGGGATTCACAAAAAATAAGATATATTAAGTTGCTAAAACTATGTGATGTCTGGATCAACATTGGCAGCCAATAAGGACAACACATTCTGACAAAGGAACTAATACGTGAGCAAACATTGGATTGAAATGCAGTATTAAGGTGGCCGTCTGAGGTCATAATTGAAAGCTGCGCAGGTGTCAGGCTTTTAAAGATTACGAGGAAATTTTTAACAAAAAAAATAATGATTTCTGTTTGTAAAAATGGAAAACAATCATAATTTTAAGTGTAATACATGTAAAATATCCATCAAGTTAAGAGTACACCTAGAATTAACTGTCTAATGAACAAAGTTAAGGTAATTTTGAAACTAGAATTTAACACAGTTGAAATACCTCTGTGGTGTTAATGGTCTAGTTGGTAGGCAGATGGAAACATGGTCTAGAAAATAGTCATAGTTTTAAATTGAATCCGCCTCTGTTTCACGGCTGTCCTCTCTGCCCCAGGGTGTTAGGCCGGCATTCCTAAAAGTTTGTATAAGGGTTAGGGTTCAGGACATAGCTTATTCACGACTAATCTGTGAAATTAATTTCCGAAATAAAATTTTTACAAGTAAAATAAATCGAATGTAGTTTATATTTTTTTCCTAAATAACTCGTATTTAATCTGCGTTACGTCATGTTAAATAAAAGTTTCAGAAATAATTAACCCTACGAAAAAAAATTAATAATAAATCTGTAATGGGATGTTTCCAAAACAGCTAGCGTGCTATAAATAATTTGTAAAAATATCTCAGTTCTCATGCCATTGCAATTACAAATTTAGTTAAATAGGGTGTATACGAAAAATCACAAATTCGTAAAAGTCTAATTCAAAAACTTGTTTGTACGACAGAAAATCTGCTCGCTGGTTCTGTGACTTGTGCTTAGAGACAATAGGACATTTAATAGACGTGCTAATGCTGCTCTTAATTTAATAGTTTTTTTCGGTATTTTGTAAGGAAAATCTCAAGGTGAGTGATCACATTTAAAAATTACAGTTTTATTTTTAAAGTAAACATTACAGTTTTATTTTTAAAGTAAACACACTTGTACACTAATATGCGAATGGTATGTGCATATATTGAGAATGTACAAGCTTAACTAATAAGGCTACTTTTCTTAATTTGGTGCAAATAAACCAAAAAATTTCACGTTGATCATGTAGATGTAAACGTTATAAAACATTTCTTTGTTTCTTCATGTGATTCTATCTTCTAACATAGTGAACATACAACAATAGGAATTAATTAAACCAAAGTTTGAAAAATTAAGATTTAATTTTACATTTTCTTAGAATCGGCGCAGTTGTTATAGGAGAAAATACATACATTCATGACATGAAATCTTGGGAAATAGAGTATGTTCAGTATTATAAATGATGAATCGTCAAATTACATTTAATACACAATTTCCTTGTTAGTTATGAGGGATAATTTCTTTATTTTAATGAGGCGATAGCTTATGAAATACATGTCGAAAATATGTCCTCAAATTTTTCTACGAAGTGAATTATAGTGGTAGTAATATTAACCAAAAAATAACTACAAAATGTAATTTGTTAAAATGTAAAGCAAAATACAAGTGCTGAAACAATTAAAGACCAAATAGCTTATTTTACCAAAATAGGAAAAATTATTAAGTCAATTTTTACCCACTTCACGTAATCATTGAAATTACATTTTTAACTTACTTTATCAACAATTTCTCCACGCGGTGCTAGTAAAATCTATTCTGAATCATCCTGTGTTAAAAACTGAAAATTATATATTAAAAATACATTAATATCAAACATATTTACCGAGTTTGGTGATTTCCAGATGCGTGGTTAGTGTAGATAACTCATGTGATCGAGAAAATATAGATACTCACATTGCCAGCATTTTGATAGGCTAATATAAACAACGCCTCTCTTCAAAAAATTAGTTTTGTTTATCTCATGAAGAAATAACATTTTAAATGACAGCTGTTATGAAAATATGAACTAATTACATATAAATCTAATCAACTTTGTCTACTGTACTATACTTTTATCAAGTTTGATTACATTAGCTCCGTATGTTCGATTTTTTAATGTGGAGGAGAAATTGAGAAACACACAAACAGACAATGGAAAGTACACTTAAAGAAAAAGAAGAAAAGCCTTTGAGGTCCTACATACGTGTGCATGTCATTATGGTAGCCGTTTTCCCAGGCCTCCGAGAGGTGCGCCGAGATTCGGCCGTTACCAGATTATTCGTAAACTGCTCAACGCACATGAGTGATGTCTGCTTAGGAATATTATTCAAAGATTACTATGCGCGCGTATACCAACTTCTGGTACAACAGCAATCATTAAAGCATTTTGTAAAGCGGCCAAAATGGCACAAATGGGTGTTTTAGCGGTGCTTTTCGAGCATTGAAATCTTGCTACAGAATCTTCTGTAGGGTGCAGATGTATACTAGTCACCTTTATCGTCAAAATTACAGTTATGTCTCGTAGAGGCGAGTTTCGGCGAGAAGACAAAACGCCAGTTAGTTACTTTCGCCTAGAGGCTAGGGTAATGTAGGGTAATGAGTGATGTGCATGCTTTTTCGAACTTACAGCTTCCGCATTTGTGATTGCAATTTTATTTTTAATACTTAAATTTCGAAATATATATTACATAATTTTCAATCTATATTATTGTATTTATGATTTCTTCTGAACGTATTTTTGTTAAACTGCTGTTGAAAGTCACTGCTACTTGACCTATAAAAAAGCACTGCCCAGCGCCACCTTCATTTATTTATAACCGCACACGGGACGGCAAATAATAATCCGTGACGTATCCGATACCATATAAGGACGTTTAGGAATACGGTCGCGCATTAGGACTCGACCCTTGCTTTTCTGAATCTGGAGATGGTCCTGTTCCAACTGGTTCACCGTACATAAACGCTTGCCTACCGAAAATTGTATTTAACAAAACGAGAGTCAACAAATACAAGAAAATTGTACATAAAATAAAACTGACAATGGCGAGAATGTTAAGTGATACGCTACCAGATTTTCAAAAACTTAAAACTATTAATAAATAAGAAAATTATGATTTTGTAGATAGATAGCTATATGCAGGCTTTAGTATAAACTTTTTATACTGTATCGTTATCAGTGAGGTTGGCTCAGTGGCAAGGTGAGCGGACAATAAGAAAATGTTTCGGGTTCGAGTCTCGGCTGGTCCAAAGTTTTTTTCTTTTTTTTATTACACAGAATATTATTAGTAATAGTATGATTACTTTAATTTTAGGAAATATCGTTTCTACACATTAAAATATCATGATATTTGATCGTTACGATGTTATAATCAACTATTGGTAAAGAGTACGAACTAATTGGTTTTCACTGTAGATAACATACAATACATATATCAATATTATTTTTTTAATGTCTTACGTTCTGTGAGAAATTTTTTACATTTATTTTTGTGCAAACCTTAAAATAAGAAACATTGTGTCTAGAACAATAAAAATTTGTCGTCACGTTCAGATGCACATATCTTATTTTGTGTATTTTAGATATTAAAATGACACAACAAAACAATTTTCTGGGATAATTTTTAATGCTCATAATAACAAGTTATACTCAATTAAAATGTACTAATGCATCTTCGCTTTTCATTTTGATGCATGTAAAATAACAATAACACAGTGTAAACTTTAATATAGGCATTCTAATTGGTCCACATTGCCATAATCATGCAAAAAAATCGTAATTAGTAAACATTTAGCATCACAAAAAAAAAAAAAACATGTATCTTTAGAAACTACTAAACATCTGCGATATATTTACTATCAACATATTGCAAAATAAAAGCAATTTCAGACGTCAATATATTTTAAAACAGCTCACACGCTGTATTAGTGTTATTCTAAAACCTTCTAAAATTGTCAAAAACACCATTTTATTTCATATATTTCATAAACAAAAGGTAAGGTTTAAGTGAGCTTTATGTATCGTCGACACCCAGGACTATTTCAAAATGAAATAACTGGATACAAACGAAGTTTTGACTGTAGCATGAATTTCACTTAGCTAGAGAGATGTGTTCAATGAAATGATAGAGCCATTGCTTGAAGTTAGATCAAGTAATAGCTTATGAGAAAAGAAAAAAAAATCTTGTCTGTTTAGTGCATTGTGTATAGAGGAGATGAGAGACCTAATTTATGTGCCACTGTTACTGTGACAATACCTTAGTTTTTAGTGTTTAGTTATGGCGGAATAATATATTATATTTTAACAATGATTATGTTTTGAACGTAATTCCAAGTGTCTGAATAATATGCCAATATAACATTTCAGGTTATAATCAGCATAAAAATATGAACGGAAACACTGCGATCACATGGCTACAGTACCTACTATTTCAACTTTTAACAAGAAACAGTTATTAAATATTTTAATTATGACCGTTATAATCCGTTATTTTTATCTCTTTGTTACTGTAATTAGTTTGTAAACAAATTCAAATGCTAAATAATACGTTTCAAAAGTACAAAGCAGTGACTTACCTGATACCATCTCAGGACACGGCGCAAACACGTCTAGGAATACGCTCAGCGAGTTTGGTCTCTGCGTTGCTTTTCTTGTGCCTGAGATGGTAGTGCTTATGTAGACCCTAACTTATTGTTTAGGAATACCGGCCTTAGTGACCATAAGGTTAGTTAAAGTATCGCACAAATTGGTCAACAATCAAGTTTCAATTTTTCTAATAAGCCTGACGGAACCTGTTAAATGCTAAACCTTTCATGCAAACTGTGTGCCAAAGGTGTACAACATGTAAATTAATAAAACAACCAGATCACTATTGTTGGTGGCATTCATTACTTTCATTACTCATTTATAATTTTAACATTAGAAAACATTACATTTAGAAATCAAATAAAACTTCTCCAGAATCTCCAAATTCCCACTACCAACATCAGACAATCTCGTGGCCGCAATAAAAAAATTCCTGTAACCAGTGGTTGAAACTACAAACTCAAGAAAACCATAACTGTGGTAGTTAAAATAGTTCCTATGTTCTAACAAATTTACTCTGAACACGAGCACAAGCACACATCTACCGATTTTACTAAATGACCAAACTCAATGGACGACTTGAGGTACCCGCCCTCTGACGTCACCACGTCACGTGACAAAAGAGGGGAAGGGATGAACTGTGGGAAACACCAGCGCGCCAGCCATGCCTTTCACTGTGCCGTAAGGAAAAGAGTGGGTCAGCGGTCAGTGCACAAATGCATGTTCGCAACAACGCTATTTCGCTATGGAAGTGATTCGAGGTTGCTGCAGAAATACTATGAAATATGATACTTGACGTTCACTTGAGAAAAAAGTTCCTCTTGCACTTCGAGGGAGTACACAACATTCCTTCATTATTGTCAGCAAAGTCACAGCTAGCATTAAGGGTGATAAAAATTCACCATTTGCTTGCAAATATCCCTAAAGCACATTCCACAAAACTTCAAGCACACAACAAACTGACTTTGAATATTTTCCTTTCACATGTGAGATTTTTTTCTAAATAAGGCCTTGGACATTTTCACGATTAAAGAAATCACTACAACTGTGACGTGGAAAAATTATTCTCATATGCTTGCAGTCTATTGCGCAGACACAGTTCACAAGCATGAAGAATATGCATACACATGTACATGAATTGTTGCCAGAAGCTTCCATGGTAGATACAGTCAAGTGCATTCACATGTCCTTTAATATACTCAGGCAACACCCAAGTAACAACTCATAAGAGACATACTATGTCTTCATAATGATACACGTCAGTCAATTCTGCACTAAAATGTGCTTCTAATTTGTGGTTTTTTGCCTACTTGCCTGCAATGCTGCAGAAATTGTTACGTATACATAATGCTGACTTCATGCTTATGTGTATTATGTTTGCAACTATTTGCAAATATTATGTAGATATATGACAATGAAAAGAGTTTGCCACTGCATTGTATGATGATTTTTGTCTTTGCTAACGCTCATGACGGATACTGCTAGGGACTATTTTACAGTCAGTAGATGGTACATATTATAATATATTTGTTTACAACACAAAATGACACGACTGTTGCTTCCTGACAGTACAACATGTACATACAGTACCTTTGTACTACAGATCTAGTAAAGTCAAATCCGTCAACTGACATTAATAGATCAGTGCAGAGGACGCTGGAAAAGCAAGGGGATGTTCAAGCGACAGCGCCTACAGTGAACAAGCCGACAACTTCTCATCCCAATCCAAAATAGGTGCAGATTCTTGAACGGGAACTCATTGATGTACTTTAAAGTTGTTAAACCAGAACGTAAGTTGGACATGAAGGTTAGGATGCTGAAAGTAATAAAATCCTACGCCAGTACAGTCACGCACACATTCTGCCTACACACAACCACTACAGTGCCTCCCCATGCTTCATCCAGTGTCCTCGAAATGAAAATTTCTCATTACAGTTGTCGGTTACTATGAGGTCACAAATGGGACAAGTCTATACTTACTTTGTTTAAATTGAACTATCTATTTTTCTTCTATGCCTCTGTAGTCCCGCATAAAAGTGTTTTATTTTGATAACATTGCCATTCACAGTCAAAGCTACCAACACGTAAAGGAATGAATTCTAGGACATGGTAAAACTCTTACTTGCTGAAGTACTGCTTCAGAGTTTCAAGAAGAATGTTATATTTACCCTTTGTTGAACATTCACTTATTATAGTATGTCCCTCCTTTGGTGTTTTCACAGTTCAAGTGTTACTATTAACACAGCTTCCCTAGTTGCATCGATTGTTGGTGCAGTCCAATCAACTAGCTGCAAGCTAGCACTATTTGTCGCATGTATAGTTAAGTACAGCTTCACACTGCAACATTTCATGCCACTTTCATTCTACATTTGACGCTCATGTCTGGCCATGTGCTGCGACTTTTAAAGCTAGCTTCGCTGCTCTCAACGTAGCTGCAAAAACGCTCATCTGGCAACAGCCTACGAGGTCTGATAATTTGTTTGAAACTATCCACATATTATCCTACCACGTTGAGACGCAGGGTAGCATTTTGTCAGCATGTGAAGGCACTCCATGTGTATCATCTACATTTTGTTAAAGAAACAGTTAAACATAAACTGAGATCACTGCTCGGCCAACAATATTCAGACCCATTAAATGAAGCCGAGTTAAAATTTAAAATACAGAAAATTTTAGTGCAATGCCATTTGTTAGCAAAATTTTGAGTAATTAGTTTATGCATTACAAATAGCAATTGAAAAAAAAAAATCACTACATTAATGCACTGCAAAAATGTTGTGTGCTATTGTGGGCAGGTAAACTGTGATTTCCGTAATGCCTACATAAGCATTTGATAAATATTTAAAATTTCAATGATTTTATAAACCTTTTGTAAATATTTTTCAACACAAAAGTGATTCTGATAATCTGTTCATCACTTGTAAACACACTACACATCTGTCACGCAACATACATTTGTACACAAAATACTATTACAGTACATGTCAAAACATACGGGTTAAATAATTAATATAGGCCTACCTAGTAGTAATTAGTACACACATTTTCTCAATGTGCTTGTAGGACTCAAACATTTTCAGAGCTATACAACAAACCTCACATACAGCCATGTTGTAAGGCATTAAAACCTGGATGACATACAAGTATTTATGAGTAATAGTAAATATCATCACTATGACCTTAATTCAATAACTTACCGTGTGTATACGGGGCTTCTAACTGAGCAAAGCATGCAAAGATACAGAATAATAAATATCTACATTATGACCAAATACGGGTAAAACATTATTATTATGTAGATGGGGATGGAAATGTAATATAAGCAACATTATGAAACTGAAAATTAGTGGGGCCTCGAGCTGACTTCTGCATGCACAGAAATACTTTACTGCAAGGTTTGTTTATACAGCTTTGTGTGTAAAGTACGTGTGCAAACTAACTATGCTGATTTTGCAGTGAGGTATGAACAATTTTATTTTACCGCAGAAGCATATTTCAGTCAATGAACCTTTAAGAGATAAACCATGATAACACCGTGACTACAATTGGGACATTTTAAATAGGAAATTTTGAGTGAAACACAAAGAACACAGTCAAGGTACTTAGGTTAGGCAATTCAAAGTTATTCATTCTTCTCAACACTATTTCGTAAAATATGATGTACCACCCAGAATTCAATATGTAAAATTTCTAGCTAAAAACAACAGCACAATAGTAACAATAATGTTAAAACCCAGAAATACATACATACAGAAGAAATTTCCTAACCTTCCTAGCTGTGTAGAAATGTCTACAAATAAAACCACGTAAGCGATATTTTAAATGTCAATTTTTAAAATAGGCCACGTAAATATAGCCTGTCTCGTAAAAGAATTCTACTTTTGGACAGTTGTATCGACATTTATTTTTTGAGTTGTTTCCATGAAATAAGCAGTGTTTTCCTCTGCCACAAGTAACTTTTGCACAAACACACTTAGCTGGGTCTCAAACTGTGCAATTTATCAAAATTAATAGTAATTTCTTTCAGAAATTGGTACACATGATAGCCTTCAAAACTGTCAAAAAATTGAGTTCTTTCATGAGACAGGCTATAACTCTAGATCTTTTAGCCAAAAATTCAAAATTCCTTGATTGGACAGGTTTCAGGTCTCATCGTCAACGAGGTCATTATAGACGGTGACACACAACTAACTACAATGACAAGAGTTGGGAGAGGAGTCGGCCATGGCCTTTGTTAAGGAACCATCACATCATTCACCTGGTGTGATTTCTGGAAACAATAGAAAATTTAAATCAGGATCGCCACAGCCGGAGATCGAACCTAGGTCCTCCCGAATTTGAAATCACCTACCTCGCTGGGTATTTGGATTGTTGATGTTCCCGATTGTATAGTGCACGTAAAGGTAGCAAAATTTGTAGTAAAAATTCAAGAACGTCTAAAAGCATAATATAACTGTAAGAGAACCTTGAGGTTTTTTTACTGTAATAATTTATTAAAAATACACAAAAAAACAGCACGTTATGTAAAAAGACCTGAAGAAAAATTTAACTTTTTATTCCTTTCAATTAACAAAAATTACTGAAAAAAATACTTTTGGTTCATAACACATTTAAAATACATTGTGCAAAACTAATTTATTCACTATCCAATTCAAGGAAATACAGTTACGTTTGTATTCTTGTAGATAGTCATTAAAAAAATATTGTAAGGGATGCATGCAAAAGCCCGGAATAAGTATGCACTAGAGAAACAAATGCTATACCATTAAAGGATTATTTTTCCAGCCATTTTTAAAGTTGAGCTAACGAATCTAGAGTGGTTTACCTTAAATACCTTATCTCACAGTTTAAATTGTTAGCCATAATTGAAAACAACAGTGGTTGAATATTACCTTACTAATTGCAGAATTTTTGCATCTATGCTAATTTTACAACTTGAATAAGTAGTGCGAGTACTATTCTGGTGACTAATGTTTTATAAACTTGAATCCTCATTACATTCACAAGTACTGTATTTCTGCAGGACTAAACAAACCATTAACTCTTATTACAAATGTGTGGATTTTTAACCACTAAACTAACAGAGTTTTATAAAGATTATCATTTCTACAGCACGATACTTTGCAAACATTCCTTAAAACTGTAATATTTGTTCAAGAGTAAAAACACCAGCAAAATTTATGATGAAATGACATGAAAAATAATGTAAAATTTTACGAACTCACTTATTAATAATTTCAGAAATCACGAAAATATTTTTACAAAAATACAGGTGCCTGCTCTATAGTGCAAAGAAGCTGGTAAAACTCAAATTATATAAACATCCCTGTTATTTATAGTAACTTCAAAATAAAAGGTAATAAATATTTATGAAAATTCAGTAAACTGTACATGAGCATCTAAGAGAAAATTATTAAAAAATGTAACAAGCTCAATGAAATATGACGTATTTATAGAGCCACGATTAGCTGCTATTACAGCTGAGATGACGGGTGTGTGCTGCCAGTATTTTCATTGTGCTTACTGTTATAAATACTGATGAGGATTTGCAAGCGACCAGCACTGTTAAGTACACGCACAAGTAATATAATATGTGAGTGATTTGTGTTACGACTATTGTTATTATATTGACTTGTAGCCAGCCATCAACATAGTTCTGACAGCGACCAATTGCTGGCTTTCACAGCAGAATAATATTGACCTTGTTTGTTAAGCACGAGTAAAAGCACTATAGGTACCGTTTCAGTTATTATGCATGCTGTTTTTGTGTATTTATTTCTAAACTACTGTCATTCTAGTAATTTTATTACAGTAACAAATGTATGTATCGTACAAACATCCAAAATTTCGTTCCTAACGTGCTTCGTAAAACTGAAACTCAATCCTCATAAGTATTTTGCCATTACGTACTTTTATTTTTTCTACTACCCCCAATACAAACTTCGTGTTGTACATCAACAACCGAGTAACAACACATAATCTCACCACTCAAGTAAAACTATCCAACTTTTCTCACTATGTCAATGTACAGTATGTGGCTATTGCTTACATTCTTCACTCAAAGAACCAAACAACAAGTTATCCATAATGCTTTTCATCATAAACACTACACAAACAACAAAACTCAAAGAGCATACAAATGTCTCAACATCCCTGATAATTTCTACTAATTACAAGTGTTGAAATAGGTCTAAGTCCCTCCTGTGCTTCTTTGTAAGTACATACACTGACATATGTCTGTATGTGTGTTTGATGTGAAATGATGTGTATGTATTGTGTGGTGTAGTGGATATTAAGACGACAATGACTGACAAGTGGAGCTGATTGCTGACACAACAAAACCACAACTTAACACTCTGCAGTCTGCTTAGAATCAACAAATTCAATCTTAAGACACAGGCTCATAAGAACACTCTCCACAAGACAAACAAAAAATAAAAGAAATAACACTGTAGTTAAAATGAAATGTAATAATTTACTGAAAATTCTAAGTTATTGAGCAGGTACTGACAGCAAACCAAAACGTAACGACATCATGTAATACAAAATAGCATTCAACAGTTCATGAAATTTAGCGTATTTCTTCACTGTTGAAATCTATTATAAAGTTCTAAAATATTAATAGAAAATTACTTAGGTTCCCTTTACTTCAAATGATTTATCTATTCCTGTGTAAATTGCTACATACGTTGAAATGTTAATGCACCATTATCACATATTACCTCACTCGTTAATGTAATAGTTTTGACTTGAAAAATAATGACAAAGAGTCTCAGAGTTTATTCAAATAATTTGCAATTGTTTTGAGCCATTACAGCTCGCTGAAGGTACTGGAATTCGTTTAAGCAATCTGGAGAAAGTCTCCAAAACACCGCACTTAAGGTGCAAATTGACCAGAGGGCCAGCATCTTCTGTCAACATTTATGCTCTAGGCAATGGAAACAGGCAAGCTAATTACCAATGAGAAAATATAACGTTTAGAGAAGCTGATATATTTGCTCTCAATATAAGCTTCCTCTACAATCGTTTTTACAAACCACAATGTGATTACACACACAAACACTATAAATTTCACAATCGGACCAGCTATAACATTTAAATACTACAAACGTTACATCATGTCCGTAAATGCAAGAATTATTACTATACTAAAACAATAGATAAATTACAAAGGCACAATTTTCACTTAATCAATTTACTAAAACTTCAATCTCGTTAATCCTCATTACCATATCAATAAAAGTGCACTTAACTTATATATCGACGTTTCACAAATTGAAGGGCTCGTAAAATACAGTTTCTCTCCAACTCCCCGCAGTTAAGTAAACATCCTCAACCCAACATTTAGAACAGGAGGTTCAAATTCAATGAGGATCCAACTAAAGGTGCTCATAAAAAAGTATTATAACAAAAACCCAAATCAACCACATAAAACAAACTCAAAAGGCAACCAACACAACACAACGGCCCAAAATAATTTGAAAACAGCGACCCAGAAACCAGACCACCTGCTCAGTCTTAAATGAATTTCGTCAGCTGCTAAGAGCATAGCTAGCCAAAATGGTGAGAAACTACGTCCTCTTCTTTCTTGAAGATCACAAAAAAATTATAATTCAGTGCCCTGCAGCTCGGTCCTCTTCTTTCACAACCGGCTGTCCTACAAATTACGCTCAAATTTGGTGGCACAAATTATATATCCTAAAATTAGGATGGGCCATTCATGTTACGATTTTAATACTGCATAAAACTACACACGTCCATTTGAAAGTGCCACCAAAAATCTCCTTGGCATTACACTAGTTCACAAGGACTACAAAGGTATTCTAAAGCCCAAAAAAATTATTCAAAAGTACATTACATATTATTGATAGAGACAGGAAAATTTCGTGAATTCAATGACCTGCAGGCTAGAATCCATTGTACTATGCATACTCAAGCCCCGACTACTTGTCGACTAGCTGCTACTCAGTGGAACAACAGACAATGAACGAATAGACGGGGCTTGAGTATGCACAGTACAATGGATTCTAGCCTACAGGTCATTGAATTCGCGAAATTTTCCAGTCCCTAACCATAGGTAATCAAAATTACTCTGAAAACAATCCACAATTAAGTATTAAACATCAAACAGTAATTAAAATGTATTACATACGTCATAATTACTATTTTTGATAGAAACACTTAATTATATTTCATGACTCATGGTCTACATAGAATAAGCATAACGTCAATCGTAACAAATTATGCCAGGGCTTTGAAATTATGTTATTATTACAAACCATTTTAAAATTCATAAAATAGCATGAAATTAAGATTCTAGTACATAAAAAATTAATTTATGTGACATTCAAACCAAATTTAAACTACAATACATATAATGACCTTACTTCATATGTCACAATGTTATTTTACTAGTCACCTACTATTGTACAACATTTAGTACTAAATTTACTCAAACGTTCTTGTAAACTCTATTTACAACTAACAGAACAACCTACAATTATAAAGTATTGTACAACATAATTTTACAAACTACAAGTCATTTTATTTATATATTCAATTTAAAAGTTATTGTAGGATCCTGAGCATAGATGGCAAATTGAAAAACATTACAACAAAATAAAATTATTACAGTATTTCTGTATGCGAGTGTGCGTGCATGGATCTGTATGCGAGTGTGTGTACATGGATCTGAATGTATGTGTGCGTGGATCTGTATGAGAGTGTGTGTGAATGGATCAGAATATGTGTGCGTGGATCTGTATGTGAGTGTGTGTGCGTGAATCTGTATGTGAGTGTGTGTGCGTGAATCTGTATGTGAGTGTGTGTGCGTGGATCTGTATGTGAGTGTGTGTGTGTGGATCTGTATGTGAGTGTGCATGCATGGATCTGTATGCGAGTGTGCATGCATGGATTTGTATGTGAGTGTGCATGCATGGATCTGTGAGTATGTGTGTGTGGATCTGTGTATGCGTGTGTATGCAGGGCAGAAAAAATATAAAAATTTGCTTTGTTATTAAGTAACCAGTGATATAAAAACAAAATATATAGATAGAGTGCTGTTTATTGCTCTTCAATACAAAATGAAATCATAGCATTAGCAAAATCAATGCGACATAAAACTTCACCGCTTGAAAATACATATTCATTATGCTGCAGAACTGAATAAAAGAAAATTCAGGCAACTCCAGATTTTCTGTGAAAATCACTGGAAAGGCGTCGCGGACAAAAGAAAATCGGAAATAATTCCCAATTGTAGTAAAACTTGTTGTTCTACATATATCCTGTGGTGGAAACTGCTGTGTTGGTTACTATAGAACGTCTCACACTTACATTGCAGTACGAAGTTATGTGGGCATTTGCTTTCTCTTTTCAACGCACAGTAACTGCCATAAGCACTGTCCTTGTTCTGACACGTGCTGTTGCCAAAAAATCAAAAAATTCACGTTGTAACTTTGATTTTAAAATGTTTGTGTACTGTACAGTATCAAAACATGCATTGGATTAAATATTTGTTTCATTATTTGCACCATTCTAAGTGGTTTAAAAAATTCAAAACCAAAAACTTTGTCCTTGCACTTCTTTGGTCCTGGTTTTATTCTTTTCCAATAAAGACGAACTTCATATTTTCATTTTATGAAAATGTTTGTCTTTTTTTAACTCTCCATTTTGTTTACAATATATACAGACAGCATCAACACATCACGCGCTCGTACATGATAGCATTATTGAAATCAATGATATGCTTCCGAACTACTTATTGTACTTGGTGATGGCATTGTCCTCGCTACATGGAGTCTACCTTACATTAGCTCTGTAAAGATGAGAACATTTCATTTGCTGGGAGCTCAAGCACGACAGGCTAAATAGTTCACAAGAGGGTCAGAGGAAGCATATCTCGAAAGATTACAGGCACCCTGAGTCATCAGACCAGGGGGCTGATTAAATATCGCCACCTGCTATTTGCACAGACGCAGCGCAACGGAAGTGCAGAGCAAGTTAAACAGGTACCCTACGGCATTATGTGAGTATTTAATTCCAATGCAGCGCAACCAGTCGCAACACAGGTACAAATTTTACATTGCACACGTAAAAAGCGATATTTAATCGGCCCCCAGGCAGTCATGCTACGGCCCCCAGGCAGTCATGCTACAAATTGTTTCCCTGCTCAACACATATCTTCATCCCTCACTCACCTACACTATCATGTATTTATTAAATCTCCCTTTCCGCTTGTTTTATAATAGTTATTTGTACATTACATTGTACTCTGCTGATACTAGGCTATTGTCCTATGAGCTTACATGTTTTAATAGAAGTTATTTATTTTTCAGGAGTAAGATAATTGAACTGAACTTTTTGCTTATCGCACATGGTTAAAACATAATTGTTAAAATTTGTTTGTTGAAACGACATAATTTACCGTTTTAACATTAAAAATAGGTTAATTCATTCTACAGAAAATAAAGAATAAAACCAGCTCCTTTTGGTGCTGCCTCATGGTTGTAGCAGTCATGACTATTAGTGGGAAATTTAACCTTAAGTCAATCAGTAAAAATGGATTGGTAGGACTCTTGCATGCTAGTTCAATGTGTGGCTCTCAGTGGTGGATGTGGAAAGTATTGTGCATGTTGTAATATTACCAGCAGCATGCCATCCTCCCATCAGAGATGTACTGAGTAAGATACTATGTTAACTATTATAATTTATTTGCAGATAGAAACACACACACATAGGACGAACACATTTCTCCGCGGACGCGCGGTCACAACGTTTCGCAGACTACATCTGCTTCCACTCACCTGATGAAGCAGATGTAGTCTGCGAAACGTTGTGACCGCGCATCCGCGGAGAAATGTGTTCGTCCTATGTGTGTGTGTTTCTATCTGCAAGTACCATCCTGTGAGTACTTGTGCACAACTCTTTCTGCTTTATTTGTAATTAGTAGCCTAGCGGCCTTTCCCGCCATTGTCCTATTATAATTTATTTGTTTGTGGACATACGCCATTGCTCATCAATGGCGTATGTCCGCAAACCAATCAATTATAATTGTAAACTCCCATTGTAACGAACATTTAAAAATCTCAACAATGTTAACTCTTTGTCGCTCTTAAAAATATTGCTCTAATGAAACAATGTTGTTACATCATACACAATGTTTAAAGAGCGCAGATGGATGAATATTATTCCAATTTCTAATTAACATAACCTTTAGTGTTTTCATCCACCATGCTTGTTAACTAGACTTCCCGATCATGAAGCAGCTCTCGGCAGCAACACAGCACTAGAGAAGCCCCGGTCGGGTTCAAACGAAAATCGAAAGTGACCGACACGATGCCTGTAACTTAAAATAGGTAACTAAAATCTAAATTGTTATTTCACGATTGAGATGTCAACTCCAAGAAACTTAGAATAAAGTCCCTATACTGAATATAACAGACATCAAAGAAGCCTTACCCTTTCAATATGTTTTTCTTTTTATAGTAACGTGTCTGACACGTGACAACATAACTTTTTAATCATGTTTAGTGATCAGTTCACTGTTCATGGTGCAATTAAGGGGTATGGAAAGTAAGTATCAACAATTAAGTCTTCCAGTCATTCACTTGACGTCTTACCTATCCATTAACTTTACGGTAAAGGGGCAGCTGAGCCACAGAAGTTGTCTTCTCGGTGGCTAGCTACACAAAAGTTGTTAACTATGCCAACCTGTTACCTTTCTTCTATACTACAATTTCTCACACCCTTACTACCTCATTAAATCCTACCACACACACATCCTACTGCACTATTACGGTGCACTAGGAGCAGGAAAGGAGATATTGCAGTTCACGACCCGCATGTCTGTTTCGAGACTTACAGCCTGAGGAGGTACAATATCAAATAGCGTAAGAAGACACTGCAATGTTATGGTGACCATGGTTACATATTACTGACAATGGCGACAACTTAATTATAAGCAGTTTTATATAAAAAGTACTTACTGTGAGAAGACACAGATGACGTCACCCTCGGTCAGTGTGTACGGGAGACCACCAACAAATATCCATGCACTGTTCTTGTACTGGTCATGCCACGAAGTCTTATATTTGGCGTTCAACTCCTGCTCACTTAGTTTCTTTATGTTCTTCACATTGCTATAAACAAACATTCCTGCATGATGAACCGATCTGTACATGCTTCATGAAACAACAGCCCTTTAGTATGTTCTATATTTTACTTAATACGTACTTACATTTTTGTGCTTTTTATCCTTCATGCCAATAGTATATGGAAAGGAGGGGTAATAAGGTATGGTTAGCAGCGAAAGTGACATAACATGCTGTTGCATGCAATACATCTGTGAAATATACACAAAGAGGAAACTGCACCTGCATTGGTTACCAAAACTACATTTTAACAACGCTAAATATCCAACATGGCGTTTACCATTACTCAATTAATAATTATGGTACAAGAAAACATTTTATAGGATGCCCTAATTAAAAGTGCTTCATTAGGTGGCAGAATACCGTGTACTGTAATTAAATATTGTGGCAGAGTGAAAAATACACTAACATATGAACAAGGCAAACCATTGCTGAAAGAAAAATATTTTACTAGGCTGCTGTAGACACATGTAAATTATAACACAACAATATTACATGAGTATACATGATCTTTGAAAGAACTGTGCAATGGGAGTGTATGACTGGATTTATTTACTTGGACATACTCCATTGCAAAATATATGACTGTCAAAAGGAAACTAAAAAAAATAATACAAGACATATTTGTGTTTTGCTTAGTCTCATCGTTGTTTTGTTGTATTTCTGTTTGTGTTTTTGTCTCGTCTCATCGTTGTGTCGCATGTCAACTTAGCTATTTTCATATTCTTGTTATTTCTTTTATTTTCTGTTTGTTCCTTGTTTTTATCTGACCAGATTCCAGTTTTGGAATTTCATGTTGTGTATGTATCCTGATGACTAAAGCATACTCTGCTT
>PNEQ01057836.1:0-22921 GCA_003012365.1 Medauroidea extradentata | reverse complement strand
AAGATTTATTCAGGGTGTATTTGTATGTTGTACTAAAACTACTAGAAGGTACTATTAGCAATTCTACTGTTTCCAGAACTCAGTAGCTATAGAACAAATGTTTTGGTATGGTAAGTGTAGACAGGTATGTTACACTTGAATTTTTCATCAAACACCCCTGGTTACTTGAAAACTAACACCTTGAAGCACATATAAAATCAGCTTTATGGAGTTTACTAACAGTCATCTGTTTATTGACTTTATCCACTTTTCACTCAATCATACCAGAAGTGATGTGTTATTGTCAACAACACTGTTAAGATTGTAAACACTACACCTAACCACCACAGTAATTTTGTTTACTGGCATATAAAAGTCCAAAATTGCTTAAAATAATTTTATGCTAGAAAGGAAAACCGACTGGCTTACTTACAAGAAATAATTAACACTAAAGGACAACATCAAAACATGCATAAAAACTGTTTTTTATTTAATGATTAATTTTTTTTTTCAATACGAAACAATTCATGTGATATATGAAATCCATCCTGTTCTTCATCAACAAGTTTTGGATTCTAGCATAAAACAAATTTATGCTAATACAAAAACCACGAAATCGAACAATATTCGTTACAATAAAAAAGTCGCAATGTATTGTAGTGCCCAGAACACAGTTCAGACATTGCATCAGAAAGTTGTTCGCCTCACATACATGTTATCAAGGCTGACCGGTAGTTACACATCCGGTACAAGTTTATTATAGAGTTGTTTGTCAGACTATGGCCGCATGACTAGCCCTCATATGACCAGTATTTCCATGAGGTCACATCCTGTTTGTTTCAACATGTACTGCCTCGTGACCAAGTCAGTAAAAACCAGTTATTTCAGTCCGGTACAAAGAACACTGTATCGTGCGGCCAAGTCGTGGTGAGGGGTGTAGAGGAGCATATCCGCTTGGTAACTATTGCCGACGCCCAGAGAGTGGAAGGGGAGATCCAGTTATTCCAAGCACCACACCCAACTCAGTATATATGTAGGCAGCCAACATAAAAAAGCCATTATTCTGCAGGGAGACCTACGAGACTTCATATGTCGTGCTGCCTGAGAAGGAACTCCTGTGTGTCCTGCTATCCGACTCGCTATTCTACATGATTAGTTATGAATCTGTTCATATTAAGTTTATTGATAAGGATAGGTTGTTCAGCTTCTCCTGATGAACGTAAGTAGAGTCACATTCACCGCTTGTAATTGCTTTGCTTTTAGAGATATTAAACTTGCATATTAAAACTTTATTCTTTTATTCGCAAATTAGTTAAATACTTAGTTCTTTTTATTTGGTTACCTCGGCCAGGTGCTACATATGGTGGCAGCGGTAGGATCCACACCAGAGTGCTGTGGACGTAACCCACTCCGAAGGGTTTTTAGGGAATTGTAGGGTATTTAGGGATTTTTACGAATTTCCCTGATTTTAGGAATTTCAGGTACTTAGAAAATATTTCCCCGTGTTATCACGAATTCCGCAGAGTGTTTAGAGTTTTATTGAGAGATTTTAGTATGAGTTGAATTAATTTGATTGCGTAATTTGTAATGAAAGAACGTAACGAAGTTGTAATAGATCTTGCCAATGTTGCAGAGTGGCAGCATTTACAGTGTCCCGAGGCGTTCCGCATAGTGAGCATAACAGTTAAATGACAAATCAAAAATTTCGCGAACGTGGAGACCTCCAGGATTACTGTGAGCATGTGTATTGTAAAAGAGCTTATCATTTTGACGTAGCTTACGTGTATGGTCCTGCAGCTGAAAGATAAACTGGTTCGGTAGATTATGATGTTAATTTAGAGGACATAAACCCATTTACCTGAGTTAGGGTAGAATATCAGAGAACTTACTTAGATTCAGCACCACTCTTGTGCTGTACATTACAGATACATTACCATGTCATGCTAAAAAGATTATTTGGAGGTGGAAGTAGACGACAAGGCAAAGTGACCGAGTTTACAGTAATTTCAATATTTGTTTCTGCTGCAACTTGTGCAGACGCATTAAGAGGGTTAGAAGACTACTCACATAATTTAATTCATACATTTTTCTGTAAACACACGACATTTAATTTGTAAACAGTTGAACCATTTTGCGAGAAATTAAAAACGCTTAAGACAGGTTCAGGTTTAAAATTGCATTTAAAGGTAGACCTAAAAGATCATTTCCAACACCTGCTTATAAGTTGTACGAGTACGAGTCCTCAAAAGGACGCGTTGTTTTGGAAGTAGAAGTAAGAATAGTAGAACATTTCGTACCTAGAGATCGTGTTTGCCAAGACTTTGAAATTGAAAGGCTTGATACTGATTTTCAAATAAGTGGTCCGATAGAATGAGCCGCTGCAAGTAGTCAAAATATAGGCGGTAACATAACCTAGGTCATTGCCGATAAATATTCCAAATGAAACGGTAGAGAGAACAACGAACCCAGTTAAACCAGTTCTAGTTGAAAACAAATCTGAGAATAGAACTCAGTACGATATTCCAAAGAAACGTACGCAAGACAGGAAAACGTGGATTCCTTTGTCGCAGTTAGACGAGTAACGTAATAATAATAAGTTGTAAACAAAGTTAAATATTGAGCTCATTATGGTGGATGTTAAAGGCCAAGGAAGTGTGCAAGGCGCACAGAGTAATATTTGTACGAAAGACTTGTCAGTAGTTTTACTTGTTGAAAAGTGGTCGGGTGAGAAAGGTTCCTCGCCTATACATGAATTTTTAGAAAGTGTCGAAAGTTCTGCCAGCTTGGGTAACTGGTCAGACAGTGATAAAGTAAGGTTAGCTAAAATGAAGCTAAATGTTCTAGCAGCACGTTTTGTAGCCACTTGTCCTAGATTAAAAGGTGATATAACGTTTAAAATTCTGAAAGAGGAATTAACTGAGCGATTCAAGGAACGCCAGCCATTGCAATTTTATTATTATATGCTAAATAACGTGAAACAGAAATATGGTGAAGATGTACAGACTTTTGCTGATAGATGTCGCAAGTTATGCGAGAAAACTGTACAGAAATTTGATAATGCTGAGAGCCAAGAGATTTTAGAACGTGAAGCCGATCATAGGTTATTAGCAGCTTTTACGGACGGATTATTAGGTAATGTAGGGCTTCAAGTAAGATATAAGATGCCGCAAACCATGGAGGAAGCGGAACATTTAGCTATTGCACTAGAAATGACAGAAACTCATCAGGAACGCAAAGTTCGGTTTGAAGACCCGCAAAAGAAAAAGAAAGTGTTTAACATAGTCTCCAAGCAAACAAGTGTGGTGTGGGGTTACGCGAATAGTGGCAACTCTTCCAGTAGCAGTGGCTATGGAAGACCGTTAGCTCATGTTACCGTGGTTCGTGTGGTAATGGTAATAGTGTGCGTAATTCGGGAGCAGGGTGTAGTACTCCCAAGAACACGAGTTTTTCCGACAGAGAACAGTATAGTAATGTGAGATGTTATAATTGTGGTAAATTCGGGCATATATCTGGAGATTGCCGAAATTCAGTAAATAGTCAGTCGCGACAATCCCATGGTCCTAGGAACCCAGGGAACGTCAATGTTAACAGTGCTCCACAGAAATATGTTGCTGGTCGCCCAAACGCGCAAAGCCGTGTGTAAACCCCGGGCACCACGCGGCAGTAATTAAGGTAATAGGGGGAAAGGAGACTGTTGTAACTGTTCTTGTCGAAGGCCAGTCTCACTCGTTCTTGATCGACACAGGATCCGATGTTTCTCTTGTTCGACCTAGAATCAGCAAGAGTGAAGTCGATGAATCTCGATTAGGAGCGAAAGGCGTAACTGGAGATGCGCTCCAGATCACAGGTACCCAAAATATCGATGTGTGGGTTAATGGACAACGCTATCCACACCAGTTTCTAGTTAGTACGTCAGAGCTACCGTATCCAGGTATTCTAGGAACTGACTTTCTTAGACTGTATGATGCCAGAATCAATTTGAAAGAACATAAATTATTTCTTAAAGATACAAATGAAGTAGAGATAAACAATACATGTAAACAAGATAATAATAGTGACTGGAAACGAGATGGGAACCTGATCAACTCCGAACTCGTATCCGATGTGTCACAAGAACCAGAATATCATGAAGTTAGATTAATACATAACACGATTCTGCCACCATAGTCTGAAAGTGTCGCGGATGTTGCATTGCACGTGGCGTGTTGGGACGCTGACTCGAAAACGCTTCTAATTGAACCGGCATTGACGAATGTTCCGGGCGTCCGCATTGCAAGGGCAGTGTGTAATTTAAATTTTATGGGTAAGAGCCTCGATCATTCTCAGGTATGTAGTGGGAGCAATATGGCTAATATCGTTACAGGGACGAAGATTGTGCAACTCAGTAAGACGAGTTTAGTGAACGGTGTGAACGACCGTCAGGGTACTTGTGTGTGCGACGAATCGGTGCTCATGAGGGTGAGTGCTAGTAATTTATCCCCTTTGTTACGGGTCAAAGGGATGCGTCTCAGTGTATCGCACTTCATCGCGGTCACGTCAAAGGAGGCAAGAGGGCTATATGTCCTGGTGGGCGCGCAGAAGATGAAGGTCCGGTAGTCGTGGGTGGGCAAGCCGAAGAGACAGTTTACAGGGTCGGTCTAGTTGCTGAGGACTGTCATGTGCCTCAGAGAGTGTCTAAAAGAGCAACAGCGCTGGTCAAAATCGTGAACATTAGTAAAGAGACGCTCGTTGTGCCAAAGGGTACGTTGGTAGGATATGCAGCACTTGTAGCTGAGATTGCTGGAGTACTAATTGTGAAAAGTAGCGTACCCCGTAGATCCAAATGTTGTTGTGTTGATTGTGCTGTCTCGGAACCTGGTGTATCAGAGTTATTGTTGCCACAAAATGATGTAGAACCACGGAGAAAAATCCTCACAACTGTCCCTGGAAATTTGAGTATGTGTTCGCTTCCATGCTCCGAAGCTTGTGAAATCCCCTCGAGCCTTGTTGTGTGTTGTGTTGCATGTAGTGCATTTTGTTAGGTCACGGAGCAGGGCAATTTGTGTCGCTGTTGTCTACACCACCCTAGAGTTGTTAATGTTGTTGAGTCAGGTGAGATAGTTCCGAGACAGAGAAATCCCGAATCCTGCAGAAAGAGATGGCCAAATTGCTTAAATAGTGAAACTGCGAGGAGCAGAAGTTGTGTGAAACGTGAGATATTTTGTGAAGTACGTGATGATAGAAGTTGCTTAAAATATGTTGAGAATAAGGTACCAAGTTCACGTAAAATTAGAGATGATCATCGAATACAAGGCAAATGTCATGACAATAAATGTGTTGATGAAACCGGTAATAATAATAATGTTGAGAAGAATAGTGGATATTGCAAATCGTCGAGTTGTGTAAGTTGTTCAGTTGTTAGGAGAAATAAGTTGTCTAAGGAGGAGATTAAGGAGATAGAGGAGATAGTGCGAAATAAGTTGAAACATTTAAAGAAGGCTAATCTTGATATAATATTCCCAGTGTTAATGAGATTTTCAAACATATTCCAGTTAGAAGGAAGTTTAAATTTTGGGTGTACAAGCTTATTAAAGCATAAAATAGATACAGGAGAGGCCAGACCAACTAAATTAAATCCATATAGAGTTCCTCATGCGTTGAAACCAGTGATAGCAGAACAAGTAAACGATATGTTAGATAAAGGGATAATTTCAGAGAGTAAATCACCGTGGCAGTTTCCAGTTGTTATAGTAAAGCAAAGAAACAAAGATGGATCGATTAAGTCGAGATTCTGTATCGATTTTAGACGTCTAAATAATTTGTCACGTAAAAACCCGTATCCTCTTCCAAATGTGACGGAAACACTAGATTCTTTGCATGGATCATGTTATTTTACTACCCTTGACTTAGCACGTGGGTATTTCCAGATAGAGCTGGAAGATGAAGCGAAAGAGAAAACTAGCTTCGCGGCTTTTATGGGAAAATACGAGTTTAATAGATTACAATTTGGATTATGTAACGCACCAGCTACATTCGAGAGATTAATGGAGAATTACATCCTAACAGGTTTATTAGGAACTGAGTGTTTAGTATACCTAGATGATATTATAATTTTTAGCAATACAATAAAGGAGCATGCAGAAAGAATGCATAAAGTATTAGGTAGAATAGAAGAGGCCAATTTGAAAATTCAACACAGTAAATGTTCATTTGTACAAGACAGCGTAGAGTACTTAGGTCATGTTGTAAGTTCGCGTGGAGTCGAGCCAAATCCTAAGAATTTAAAAGCAATTAAAGAACTTCCCAGACCAAAGAATGTAAATGAAGTGAGATCAGTAGTAGATTTATTTCAATATTATAGAAAGTTTTTTCTGAAATTTGCCGAATTCGCAAGACCCTTAACTAAATTGACAAAGAAGGAAGAACCATTTAATTGGGGTTTAGAACAAGAAGAAGCATTAAATTCATTGAAAGAAAAGTTAGTATCCTACCCAATTTTAATATATCCAGATTTATCACAAATGTTTATAGTAAGTACAGATGCTAGTAGTTATGCTATTGGCGCAGTTTTGTCTCAGATAAGAGATGGTCAGGAGAAACCAATTGTGTATGCCAGTAGACAATTGAATAAGGTGGAGTTAAATTATAGTACGACAGAAAAAGAATTATGTGCCTTAGTTTTTGCAACAAAGTATTTTAGAGCTTATTTATATGGTAGGAAATTTAAGTTCGTGACAGATCTTGCAGCGTTAAAATGGTTGTTAAATTTAAAAGATCCGAGTTCTTGATTGACTAGCTGGGCATTGAGATTGTCAGAATTTGAATATGAAGTAGAACACAAACCAGGTAAAAAGCACCTTAATGCAGATTGTTTATCGAGAATGGTAAATGCAGTAAACATAGATATTATTTCAAGTGAAGTAATTGTAAAGGAACAGAATAATGATAAATTATGTCAGGAGATAATTAAAGAAAACAGGGAAGAATATTTTAAAGATGATAGAAGGATTTTATGTAAGAAAGAAGGAGAAAGAAATTTAATTGTAGTACCAATGAGTCTTGTTTCTAGAGTATTAGAACATCACCATATAACTCCATTTTCAGCTCACCAAGGAGTAAAACATTCTCAGAATTTGCTTAGTGCAATATACTGGTGGACTAGTTTAAAGAAAGATGTAGAAGAATATATTTTAAAATGTGAAGATTGTGTACGTAGAAAAAGTAATAAAGCAGTAAGAGCTCCGTTAGGTTCCTTACCAGAAGTGTCATATCCATTCCAATTAGTTTCATTGGATATTCTTGGTCCATTACCGATAAGTGAGAGCGGAAATAAATATGTATTAACATGTATGGATTATTTCACGAGATATTGTGAAGCAGTTCCGATGCCAGATCAGAGTGCGGAGACTGTAGCTAAACATTTTGTAAAACAGATAGTGTTCAAACATGGTTGTCCAGAAAGATTACTTACGGATCAAGGTAGGAATTTTGTGTCGAAATTAATGTTAGAAACATGTAAGTTACTGAGAATTAAGAAGTTACAGACGACACCGTTTAGACCTCAAAGTAATGTGTAGAGTTGAGAGGTTACACAGAACATTAGCAGATATGATATCACATTATGTAGATGAGTATGGGAGTAATTGGGAAGATCACCTCCCTTATGCTGTTCACGCGTATAGGACAACACCACATTCAGTAACAGGGTATAGTCCACATTTTATGTTGTATGGGAAAGATATTCGGTTACCACCCTTAGGGGACCTCATTTGTCAGGGAGATGCAAATCAGAGGGGTAATCCTGCAGTAGAACCAACCCTAGGGCACCTCAGTTGTCAGGGAGAAAAAGCAACTCAGAGGGGTAATGCTGCAGAAGAACACGTCGATAGGTTGAGAGAAAAATTGGTAGAAGCTTATAAGATAGCTAGAGAGAGGAACAAAGTAGCTTTTGAGAAACAGAAAGAATATTATGATAGAAAAACAAACGTGCCAAATATTGAGGAAGGTGATTACATATATTTGTACACACCCAGTGTTATGAAAGGTAAAGTGTCAAAGTTTCATAAGTACTGGTCTGGACCTCATAGAGTATTGCGTAAGTTAGGTAAAACTACGTATGAGATTGTGTTAGATAAATGTAAAGTAAATGTACACAGCGACAGATTAAAATTGTCGAAGGGAGACTCGGGACAAGGTAACCCGATAGCTGTGGAAAACAATACAGAGTTTAGACAATTAAGTCCGCGGATAGCAAGGAAAATAAGTAAAACAAAGAATAAAGTAAAACACAGTACTGTAAATAATGTAAATGCGCATAGTAATGATGTCGAAGGGGGTGAATTGCAGAGCGGTTCAGATGATGATTCTGATGATAGTGGTAGGTATCCCACATCACGCCCCATTCTAAATGACACAAATGAGATAGACGATGTTAATGAGATAAATTATATAAGTGAAATAGGTGAAGTAGAAGAAACAGTTGCAGAAAGTCCTTGGGAAAATAGCCTTCAGACAGATATTGATGAAGAGGAAAACGATGATAATAATGTTGTAGACGAGTGGGAACCGTCGAGATATCATAGGGCAAAGGTCCAATCTACAATTGATGAGAGATATCAATTGTGTTTGCGTTCCAATGCAAGAAATAAAATAGGTGAAACGACTGACGAAATCGAGAGTAATGATGAGTAATAAATTAATTAGTGATGAGTGTCAAATATTCTGTTATGTTAGAAATGTCACTGTGAAAATGTTATGTTGAGAAATTAGCGAGAGAAATAAAGACTTAGAATCAGGAAATTGGTTTGCATTACCGATCACACCCTAGGAACTGGCGTGATACTGGTGCAAGAAAACGATGTGCTGTTGACGGGAGATAAGTGGATGATTGTGCTAGACCTACCCATCCGAGAGTAAGAAAGCTTATTGTCAACAATTAAGTCGAGAGTAAATTAAGTTGAGAAATTAGTACGTGAACGTTATGAGAATCTTACAGGGATATATCACAAAGCCCCAGTCCTTGATAAAATGATTGACGATCTAGAAGGAGAAATTTCTGAGTTATTGATGATATTGCCGAAGGCAGATAAAAGAGTTAAGAGAGGATTAATTGATGTAGGAGGTTCAGTGTTAAAGTTTTTATTCGGTACTCTTACTAATGATGATTATATTAGAATACATGAGATAAAAGGAAAGTTAAATGAGAAACAGGAGAAATTGATACATATAGTAGAAGAACAGTTGACGTATATGAATAGCTTAACAGATAAGGTAGATAAAAATACGAATAATATTTCAGTTTTAACTAAGAAGTTAATTGACGAAATTAGTGCAAGATATTCGCAAGGTAGAGAAATGGGAGTTACAAAGAATGTGATTAAAACTACGGTGAATTATAACAGTATAATACGAGAATTGGAGGTAACAGTAGAATTAATGAAACAAGAAGTGACAAAGATAAAAACCTCATTAGATATTATATCTACAGGAAAACTTCCTAGTGTATTGTTAACTCCAGGTAATTTGTCAGAAATATTGAGAGGCATAGCTATAAAGTTACCAGATGATAAAACATTAATTGCAGGAGTAGAGTTAGATCACGTGTATAATTATTATGAGATTACAACGGTACATGCCTTAGCAACTACGGATAGTATACAAATAATAATTGAATTTCCTTTGAAATATATGAACAGATATTTTACGATTTATAGAGCTTATCCATTTCCAATCTTTGATCAGATGTTAAAGAGATTTGTTCAGATTGTACCAAGTCATCCTTATATAGGTATTTCAGAGAACAGACAGTTCTATGCTCTTATGACAGAGGCTGATTTAAGTGAATGTAAAGGAGGAAGTTATGTAGTTTGTCCAGCCAATGTCCCAACATTTTCTATAAAGGTTCCGAATTGTTTGATGAGCATGATAATAGAGACGAGTCGTGATTATAGTTTGGGTAAGAGAGAAGTACTAAATAATTCATTCATGCCAGTATTTATTAGGTCAGTTGATGGAAATAGTTGGTTATATTCAACATCAGAGAAAACGAAAATTACTAAAGTTTGTTCAGGTAAAGAAAATGGTACCAAAGTAGTAGATGAGTGGATACAGGCATAAGGACGGATTTCTCAGGTAAGCAATTGTACGATTTTGAATGATCAAATTCAACTACTCCCACATAGTAATAAAGTAACTCAAGTAAAATATAATTTCCAAGATGTTAAGTTGCCAGATGTAAAGTCATTGTTAACGGTAGAAGAAAGTAATGAGATTGAAACAGCTGAAGTAGAATTTCAAATAAACACAAGTCATGTTAATTATGGATCGAAAGTTGATTTAAAACACTTGATGTAACAAGTAAAATAATTAAAAAGTAATAAGACTGCAGAACTACAAGGAAGGAAACAGATGTCATCCTTAGCTATAATTATGGGTCTTGGAATCGTCATACTCGTCCTATTCTGTCTGAGACGACAGGTGATATCCCTGGTAATGAGAAGTCTACAGAGGAAGGAGGGTAATCAACGCAGGCTGATGGCAGACCATGATGTTTCGTCCGAGAGTCGACGTGAGGACATCGAGCTGTCTGAGAACCGGAGCAGAGCCCAGCAGCCCGTTCCAGCATCCAGTGTTCCAGTTGCAACGAACCGTAACCAGTCCATTGTTACGACTTGTTTTAGTCGTAATGCAGTCGTCAGGAGCAACGAATAAAGGAGTACCTCATCAATAAGTGTTGTGTGAAAGTGTTTAAAAGGAGAGTAAAGTGCATGTTTAAATAAATAAATAAATAAAAAGAGAAAATTCGCAAAGTCTAAAGGATAACGAGAAGGAAGGAAAGTGTAAATATCACTCACGTAACAAATATATATGTTCATATGAAAGGTTTAAATAATCCAAATATATAATATATCTAATAAAATATATACATATTCAATAAATAACAAGTTAATAATCAAATTAATAAAATGTCAAATATGTTAAAATGCTAATATTCAAGTTGTTTATTGTTCATATATTCAAGTAATTGTAAACAGTTTGCATATATATGACAAGAGTAAATATTTTAATGTTTAATGTTAAGTAAGTTTATGAAATCAAAAAGTAGCACTTAAAAGAAAATAATCACAATGTACACTACATGAGAAGTATAAAGCTACAACAGAGAGACTTGCACACATCAAAGACATTTGCTATAAAATGAAACCACCGAGAGAGTAAAGAAATGGAACTTTATGTCATGTTTATCACAAGGGAATTTAAAATGTTATTATGTGTATATTATGAATTGTTTGAAGTGTATTATGTCTTGTATTGACTGTTTAAAATGTATTGATTTGTTTCAGATTTCCAAATAGTGTATTCTGGATTGAGTTATGTGAATTCACTAGGGAAAAGCTGACACGCGTATTTCTTTGAAATATTTGAATTTAGTTTTGATGAATTTAACGTAAAGTTAAAGTAGAGTTCAGTTCGTTAGTAGAATGTATTTTACATTTCTTGAGCGTGGAACAGATTCATATGCTTCAAGAAATCAAGACGATGTTGAGCGCCGTGCAGCAAGCCATATCAGCGCGTCCGGAAACAGCACATCCGTTAGCAGATGCTATTGCCGTGCCAGCAGTCACTTCCCGTCGAATGCAGGAGGAGACACAGAACGTTATTGCACTTGCATATACTACAGTCCGATCAAGTTAGCATTTCCAAAGAACTTTCCAAGCATCGAACCGATGACCTTCGGACTAGAGAGACCTAGTCTAGAAGGGAGAGGGCAGTTGTAGTGCCCAGAACACAGTTCAGACATTGCATCAGAAAGTTGTTCGCCTCGCATACATGTTATCAAGGCTGACCGGTAGTTACACATCCGGTACAAGTTTATTATAGAGTTGTTTGTCAGACTCTGGCCGCATGACTGGCCCTCATATGACCAGTATTTCCATGAGGTCACATCCTGTTTGTTTCAACATGTACTGCCTCGTGACCAAGTCAGTAAAAACCAGTTATTTCAGTCCGGTACAAAGAACACTGTATCGTGCGGCCAAGTCGTGGCGAGGGGTGTAGAGGAGTATGTCCGCTTGGTAACTATTGCCAATGCCCAGAGAGTGGAGGGGGAGATACAGTTATTCCAAGCACCACACCCAACTCAGTATATATGGAGGCAGCCATATTGAGGATGCCATCATTCTGCAGGGAGACCTACGAGACTTCATACGTCGTGCTGCCTGAGAAGGAACTCCTGTGTGTCCTGCTATCCGACTCGCTACTCTACATGATTAGTTATGAATCTGTTCGTATTAAGTTTATTGATAGGGATAGGTTGTTCAGCTTCTCCTGGTGAATGTAAGTAGAGTCACATTCACCACTTGTAATCGCTTTGCTTTTAGAGATATTAAACTTGCATATTAAAACATTATTCTTTTATTCGCAAATTAGTTAAATACTTAGTTCTTTTTATGTGGTAACCTCGGCCAGGTGCTACAGTATGTCTACAAAACAAGCAATATCAGCATCTCGTAGAAATATAAAATTTTATAACAAATGTAACATTACAAACCCTGCATTTAGCCCTTTCGGAATTTGTTTCATCCCTACACAGCCACACCTTAAATTCTTCGATTGATTCCCACTCTTTTCTGTATTTCTGTGTTCGCCTTTTGTATTTGACGACAGTACCTGTTTTATTTTTCTTCGGTGTACTCGGCCCACTCTCACTGTCTTCAGATTCCATGTCGGTAAAGTATAATACTAGCTTATCATATAATTAGCCGCATATACGTAACAGAAAGAAAAAAAATTATTATATGCGCACCTACGTCCGAAACGAGAACTGCACCACACGCATAGTCCCGTACCCGTCAGCCACAGCAGTCAATTTTAAACTAGAGTTGTGCGGTGGCGGTGCTAGCAAATACTGTAGGGGCTTTTTATGCTAGCCTGAACTCATCAAAAGGGCAATAACAAACCGAGCACATGTGGTTTCGGGGGTTTCTCTGCCCAGCTTTTTGTGAACAGAGCAACTACATATCAGTAGGGGAGGGGAATCACAGACTTATAGACGACTCGGAGAGATATGAGGTTTGTTTTACTCGGCCTTGACCTGGCGACTCTTTGTGCTCTTGCAGCTCTCGGGGCACTCCTAGGCATATTACTCACCGGAAACAAGATGGCGCAGGGTGTTTTACTCATCAGGTCAAGATGCTACCAGGTAAAAAGAGCATGCCCTTTTAGCTCTTCCTCGCGAGGAAGAGTTGCGAGGGCAAGTAGGAGCAAATCGTCTGCTAGATATTACGGCGAGCATACTGCTGTTGACTGCGCAGTTTATTTTCGCTGTTGTGTTTGAAAACAGAGAAAATAAGAATTCTTTCAGACATGGATAACGACAGTAAAGTTGCGGCAGCTGAATAAGGATTTTTTTATTCTAACCAATAAAAGTTTTATGTTATGGTGTTGTTTGCATGTGGTTGTTAACCTCTAAAAAACAGTTCGCAAAAATTGGTTAATATTTGCAGAATGTGTTCAATTCACGTAAATGAGAAGCTTCTTTCACGATTTTTTCTTCTTTGTGGTTAGTAATTCAAATTATTAAAAATCGTTAAGTTAATATTCTCCTTGATGTTGGACTTGTATATCACCTGGTGTACTTATAATGTATATTCAATGAGGGTTTGTATATATTTATATTTTGTGGATAGGGTTTTAATTGCTGTAAACCTAACGAATTCCTATGCTACTGTACTGTTATATACTTAATGTAGTACAACAGAATAATAAATAAATATATACATACGAATTATTATTATTCCTCAGACCAATTAAGTTTAGTGTGGTGCATTTTTCTAGCTTCTCATAATTTCATTAGAAGGCACTTTATCGTTTATAGTGCATTATTTGGTGCAGCTGTAGGAACTTCATCATCTTATGATTCTTGTTTATTAAAATTTCTAAATACATCTGCTAGTCATCAAATCAATGCAATAGGCGTTTTCTTCGCTCCTCTGAGAGTTGTCAACTATTTTTGACCTGGGTTGACCTGGGTCAACTTGACTCAACTCTTCCAGCTCCTGAGAGAGGCCGAGTAAAACAAACCTAGAGAGAGACGGATAAAGACAGGAGAGATAGTAGTAACACTGCTATGTGTTCTGTCAACACAGCAGTTTTGTATCAGCAGATGACCATGACAGTGCTGAGTAGAGAGAAAAGAAAGAGCTAACAATCGTACAAAAGGCGTACGATCCTACATTAGGATCGTAGATCGTATGGAACACATAATTACCGTATTTGTACGATCAGGATCGTATGGTTGGCAATGCTGCACCCGCCGTCACCAAAGTATAAGCTGTCTTTTGTCACAGATATGAAGCAAAATCATGGCGAATGTGTCACACCACGCGCATGATGACTGCGATAGGCACTATGATGTAAACAGCTGTTGTCTGCCAACAATCCTTTAACGTCAGGTAGATAGTTGTGGCCATGTTAACTGTCGCCGATACTTTACTGAGACAAACATGGAAATGTTCAGAAATGAGTTTGTAATATTTGTAATTGCACCGTGTTTTTTTATTTTATTTGGTTGAGGGACACTTTTACATTTTCTCATTAAAAGTCCCTGTAACATAACCAATGGTTAGCACTAACCATATGTTAAAGTTTTTTGCGCGTTTAACAACCCTATGTCAGGGTGTTCGTTAAGTTACAAGTGGATGCTTTCCCAATTTCATGTGGAACAACTCCTCATTTGCAAGAAACTGGTGAAGTCTTTTGTGATTGGCTGTCTGGAGATGCTAATTTGTTTAGTATTGAATGTAAAAATATATGTTATGAATTGAATACTAGTCGAGAATGATTGCTATGGTAAAGAAAAGTTGAGAAGAGAAAAATAAGTTAATTTTAACTTGCAGAGAAATTAGAAGGTTTTTAGGTCTATTTAATACGAGGATGGAAACATGTGTTTGAGAACGTAAAAACATGTGCAGTAGCTTGGAAAGCGAAATCAATAATAGTGGACCAGCACGAGTTCATTTTCATTCTTTAACAACGAAAAATATAATTCAAACGCAAGAACTTTAACGTTTCCCGTGATTATCAATGTATTGTCTAATTTCATAGTCTAGACGCAAGAAAGTTTCGTCTGTGAGTTAATTAAAAATCTGGACTGCCAGGATTACATATATCATTTCGTGTACATTTTCGAGGCTATGGATGTAGGGTAGTAAAGTGAAGTGTAGTGGATGTTTGCCATGTATTTTTTGCTTTTGTAGCATTCTGGTTTTGTCTGTAATGTACAAATTTTAATGTGTAAAGCTTGACTGTTAAGCTGGGGTTATTTCAATTGCCTATTTTTTGTTACTTTAATATAATTTGTAAATCAATACGAATTTACTAAAGCAGTACCTAACGATTTAAAATTAAGAGTAAATAAAAAGCTTAAAGTCTTCATAATATATAAGAGGTACAAAAGTAAAGCAAAAATAATATTTTATCTGCTATGTTTATCCCTTATGATAACAGCTTATATCTGAATTTGGCCAGATCGAGGACTGATCTGGACCAGATATGAATTAATTATTGGCCTATTTCTAATGCCATATCTGGCCAATTTTAGATCTGGCCTATTATACACTTATTTAATATGGGATGCCTTCGCTGTCGGGCCTACGCTAAAGCTCCAAAAATGCATTTTTATAGTAACTTATATCAATGCAACCTGTAATTTATCCAATCTCTAATGTGCATTTACCTTTTCATTATTTAGATGTACTGCGACCTTAACTTCGTAAAGGCATTCAGTAAGGTACTACTTGGGGTGTTGATGCGGAAAGTTAGTAAGGTACTACTTGGGGTGTTTATGCGGAAAGTTAACAAATTTCTGGTAGACAGAGTTGTAGCGAAATGGGTTGGAGACTTCCTCAAGGGGAATGACAAATGACATGGGGATGATGTGGCAAATTAAGATTGTTTGCTGATGTCTGTGTATTAGGTGGGTAAAATGGACATGTTGCAGGATGACACTGATATGATAAAATTGTGGAAGGGCGAGAACAAAATGAAAATAAACATGAAAAAGAGAGATAATTAGGTTTACGAGAAATAAAGGGGTAGTAGTACAGACGTGTGCAGATGGGAAGAACAGGAGATTCGAAAAATTTCAGGATACAAGTACCTAGACATAATAATACAGAGTGACTTAGGGTAGAGAAGGCAGGTAGAGACAGTCATGACTAAAGGAAGAAGGGCTCCAGTTATGCTGGGAAGAGTGTTAGTAGTGCAGTGTAGGAAAAGGCATTTATTACAATGGTATACCCAAGTTCGAGTATGTGGCAGCAGGGTACAACCTGTATGTGGAATTGGAGAAGAGGGAGCAGCATAAGGTGGTGTAAAGATGGGAAGCAAGGTGGGTGAAGATAAATGAAGAAGGCTGGGGTAGGCTGGGGAGGATGATGGGAACTTCGGCCATCTGTGGTGTTGAAGGACCTACGGTGGAAAGGCTGTTCAGGATGTACAGATTGGTGAATAAAGAGGAAGGCTGATGTAATTTAGGCTGCCTGTTAACTAAGGCAGAAAATAGAGGATGCTGGAGTAACAAGAAGATCCAGGTGACGAGGCATAGAACAGACTGATGTAGGCAGTCAATGATGTGGTGTTGGAATATTTGGGAGAGGACTGGTAGGGAATTGAGGAGAAGGTTGCAGCTTGCCACTGGGCAAGTTGTTGTTATTTATTATTATTGTGAGTATGAAGTGTGCTGAGGATGGAATAGCATAATAATTCAATGTGGAGAAAGCAGGAATGCCTAAAAAAACACCTAGTGACCAGTGGTAATGTCCACATGCAAATATCCAAGCTATCTCAGACATGAACTATTTATCCTTACAAGAAGTCATCGCCTGGCTCATTGACTGTGTTGTAGTGTACAACATATATTTTTTCTTATCATGAAACAGCTTAACTTATTCGTATAACGTTTGTCTATGAAAAGAGCACACCTCTGAAATTACATTTCTCTAATTTTAAAAATTCAGCACTCATGTTATAAACATGATTTTTGGACCTCTCAAAATGGCTAAAACAGCCCTTTTTTTAACTGCTGCAATTTAGGAAATACCATCTGAATTCGTAAAGTACAAAATTAGATGCACACATTGACCTTTACTTCATGCTGTAAATAGAGGCGATGTGCTTCTCGTCAAGCTTGGTATTATGACTCCTTCAGCTTCACTTTTCCCACATATCAATTGCGGAAATTTTAATTCATTACACACTCAGCATAAAAAAATACATTTGCAGTGTATTGTTTGGGTGTTTATCAGCATGTAACTTATGTTTTGCGAGCCCTATTGCTATAAAAAAATAGACGTGTGAGGTATTTCTAGTCATAGTTTTTTTTTCGACAATTCAGTATATGTGGACAATAAGTAATTTATGTTTTATAAGTACATTGCATCAACTTTATACTCTCACAAAGGACCTAGACGAATTGTTTCAAAATACAGGAAAATTCTAAAAAGAGTACATTTATAATGCAGAAGCAGTAAATAAAACCACAACATGTAGGCAGTATATGTGTGAAAGTGTAAAATTGAGGGGTAACTTTAAAATTACTATTTACGCTAGGTACCTAGTTCTGAAATTTAAACACGACCACCTTGTCAAACACCAAATTAATCTCACATATAAGATGACATTGATAAAAACATGTTTCTCTAAGAGTTTACAGTCACATGTTGGAAATTAGTGAAATTTCAGTTGTTGACTATTAATGTAGCTATGACGAAACTGATCAAACCTCAGCCAAAACGTGACTATGTTCTGCACAATTATTATACAAAAACATTAGTTGTGAAGCCTATGCCGATGTATAGGTACTTTCGTGTACCACTAAGCTTTTGTAGACTGTCAAAATATTGTACTGTAGTTACACACACAAACAATAACAGTATTGTAGTGTTGCATGTAAATTGACGTAGAAACTTCACATTTTCTTTGTTGCCACACAGTGGTCTTTAGACCATACGCCGTAGGAAGTTTTTGCAGAAGTAATTTATCAGCTTTAATCAGATACATAAATTACATCAACTATTTAACCAATTATAGTTAAAAGATATTGTTTTATGGTATTGTATGTGGCTATAAAAGACCATTTGCATGCCAGTTACTAGAAGCACCAAAAAATTTATGACACAAACTTCACAACTGGCAGCAGACTATCAGGACACTTTAATGATTTATAGCTGGAAATTTTAAGTTTTGGTAATTACGATTGCAAGTGTTCTTGGAAGTGTTACACTGTGTCATTCATTCCCAAATGGCACAGATGGTGATATGAAAGTTGATACAAAGTTACAGGGTATTAAGTAGGTCACAAGAGTCAACAACACAATGCCTGCACATGTCAGAAACATTTCACCGGTAATGTTGCGAATAAGACCTCACAGCACATTATTTGCATGTGCCAGAAATTTACACTGGTGATGTAGCAGATGGGATGTCACAGCACATTATCTGTGTGTGCCATAAACATTTTGCAGGTAAAAAAGTAGATGGAACATCACAATATGTAATCTGCATATTTAAAATCTTTTCTTCAGACTCAAAGTGCTGGTGACGTGTAGAAAATGTGCCTGTGATGTGCTGTTGGGACATACAGACAAATTTTTCTCCGAGATGTGCAGGTGCAGACAGTCACATTTAGGAGTGTTAATCGACTGTGTAAGTTATTAAGTAGGCCATCTATGTTCTTGCTATGCTTAGATAAGTTTATTAATAACATTCAACAGCACCCTTCATGCTCACGTACAAGTATCACGGCCATGATCATCTCAGTGATGGTGGCAACCCTCCAACCACACAATTCCGTGACACAGACTACGCTGCTTCTGACATTACCTACCTAGAGCATTTTTAAGTTGCATGCATGTCTCTAGCACATGTGATGTGATACTGTAGGCTATGCTTAAAGAACACTTATTAACAGCAAGGTTTGCAGAACTGGTAAGTATGATGTGAGGCAAAGACTTGAGCAGTGGAACATAGTGGCAAAAGAAATAGGAACACCCAAAAAGAACCTACCTTCCAACTACAACAAAGTTGCTAAAATTAAAGTTTGAAACCATCACAGATCAAACCTGTTCACCGCTGTGGAATTTTGCTATGTAGCCTACACCACAAGTTTGAGAGAGGGAATTGAAAATCCAGATGTCAAAGTCATAATTTCTCATTGATTGTTAAAACAATTTTTGTGACACACAAGTTTAAACATTTAAATTCTTCACTGCCTAGTTGCTTTTTTCAAAGTCCTGTCTTACAGCTATTTCTAAAAATTATGTTATACTGCAGTATGTGGTAAACTTATACTTACAACATTTTCATAGTTATTTCTGATAATTTTCCTCCCTATACAGAACTTGAGAGAATGCTGACGATTTCAGTGAGATAAAATATATTTGATGTCATCCAGAATGCTTTCTGGCAAAAATAGCTGAAGTGCTACATTTATAAGACTGTTAAAATTCTGATTATACACAGGAAATGATATGAGAACTATCTTTGAATAGCATCTCTTGAAGCAATATCCTACTCATTAATTTGTCAAAATGAGTTGAAAGCAATTCTTTAATACCGGCAGTCAATATTTTCCAATAACTTTATTCTTTCATTGCTTTCACTGTTCTTTGTTTAAAGAAAACCTGTTGACTGAAACAACATATACTATTTACTGCAGGTACATAATACTGCACTCAAACCAAAACGCTACTGCTTCAACAGCTCTAAGTGTAATTTTTAATGCATGCTTACTAAATTCTCTATTTGACAATAGTCTTTTATCAGATCTGAAAAGCAAAAACAGCAAAACCTGGATAAACATACAGCTACAACAAAAATTTTTGGAAAAATTATTTAATTTTGTGCATACAGTAGGTACTAATATTCGAAGCAAGCTTAAAAGTAAAATTTAGGAGCATTTGACTGTTAAGTAGAGCAGGCCCTATAGCAACTATGCTACTTATCTTCAATGTCTAACTTATGGCTGATACATTAGCTGGTCACTTTAAAAAATTTCTTCAGTAAGTTCTACTGCCATTAATTAATTCCCAGTAAATGAAATTAGATAAAAAAATGTATTTATTAGCTTCCATTAATTCCACTGCACATTGTATTACACTGTTGGACAAATTGAACAGTTCAATATACAAAATAATTGATTACAAACATTACATATAAAAAACAATAAAACATTGAAAGTTGCACATAATTCCAATAATTTCCACAAACTGTATATGGATTAGAAAAGTTTATTGCAAATTCATAGACACATATAAGCCTAGTAAACTTACTTGAGTGTACATGAATGGTATATTTTATTTTAAAAATGTTTGCACTACTTTAAACAATTGCATAACTTTATGTTTCTGAAGACTGTTAATGAAAAACGTGTAAACAATTCAAATTTTTTAAAACAAAGACAGTTCAGTTGTGTTGGAGCACATTTTCCTGACTTTTGCTGACCACACCATAACTTTCTTGCATTGCATCGTCTTGATAATGGCTTGACTTCATCTACAGAAGTAACCAGCCCATTCCCATAACCTTCTTCTGTTTTGGCACGCAGACTAAAATACAGATAGCTGAGAAGATCCTGTACGAAAGGAGGCCGGAGGTGTCCAGCCACGTGATTTACTGCAACCTAAAAATAGTACTAATTTAGTTAAGATACGGTATGTGTTAGAGGTAAGGTGTTGACTGATTTAAGGGCATTTTGCCTCATTATATAATTGAAACTTTGATTTGCACAGCTACTGGAGAGGAGACCCTTAAGTGAGCAAGTCCTCTGGGGAAAGAACTGTTGAAATATTATAAACACATCTCCAAAAATTAGTTTAGCAACCCCATCTCTCCCAAAACTCACTCTATTCTGTTATTGTACAGTACTTTTTTAAACTGTGTCAACTGCAATTGTTGTGCACTGACATAGGACTAGTTTTAAGTGTATGATGTCTTGAAAGTACCCCTCTATCTACCTAATGTGATTAAAAAAAAATTACTATGTAACTAAATATGGTTGCTCACATATGAAACATGGGAAGGTGGATGCTTTATACCTGGTACTACAAATGTGTGAGGACAAAGATATTGTCTACCCGCAATGCAAGAACAATATTTATAAAACACACTGCACGTGAAGAGTAAGTATATATACAGTTACATCACCACTCATATAGGACACTGCTTCTCTAAAAAGCTAAGAAATCTTGTTTTAAACATAAAAGTATAATTACAGTTCTATACTTGATATAAAGTGCTATAGCATTTTTCAATTTATTTAATAGTGGTTCAATTACTCAGCAATTACATATCTGTGGACAACCTAGTTACTTCCTCGGGGCAAATCTGCTACCTCAGCCTCAATTTATTGTTTGCTGTAATGTACAGCAGGGCCATTGTGGGGTTGTTCCTAGCCATTACTACACACAATGTTATATTCTAATACTGCTGTGTCTCACTGGCTGCGGAGGAGAGGGGGACACTGTCCCCACTTATATTATCGGGGAGGGACAGAATAGGTATTTTTCCCGTCCCTAATCTACATTCAATAATAAAGTAATTACTTTCCTCTCAAATCAAGGAAATCAATACTTTGAAATGAATGGAAAAGGCATTAATGATAGTTTATCAACTGAAGATAATAGATCGGGTCTTGAGAGACAGTCAACTGGAAAGTTTAACAGTTGTCTTGGAAGTTGCTGTGATTGGATTTTTATAACCTTGAATTACCAGTGAAAGAGTCAGTCATGTATTTTAGTTGAGTTAATACAGATTTTAGCTGCTCTTCCAGAGTATCATATAATTCAGAATGTGCCTTTTTAAATAAACTGTTACCTCAACGAACAAGTATTACAATTCACACAAACATTGTGTATTCTAAAATGTTAGCGGCTACCTAGTACGTTTATGTCATATATACCAAGTCAAATGAAGGTAGTAGGTGCCCTCCCAGACCTTTGAAAGACATAATTTATTCATACTAAATATTCAGAATCACTCTAATAAATGTTGAAATTTGTGCCGTGCTATGCCGCATTAAGGTGTGGTACTTCCTGGAAGAAGTCAGTTTCAGAGACAACTGATGTTCAATGAATAGATCATAAATTTTGAAGTTTGAGGGTTGGAGTGGTCAAAATCGGTTTATAAATTCTGAAAACATGTATTAACTCGCCCATCTCAGGGCTTGATGGTTCGGTGGCGTGCCTCTCCTTCCTCCATCGAGACGATCAGGCAATGTTAATGCTACTGAGGACTTAGGTGCGGGCAGACTCAAACAGAAAACACCTGAGGACACTATTCAAGGATTGTGTCTCATGACCCTTTCCATAGGACCTATACAAAGGCCAGCTCCTACTACACAGATAGATACATGTACTCTGACTATGCAGGTATCACATGATTGATAAGCTTGTACCAAAATGACGAAACATTACATACAGTACAAAGAAATAACAGTCTCTAATGGCACTTGGCACAACTTCGTTCCCGTCACAGCGCTGAACAACAACTCCCTATGTTACTATCGACACTCTCTCCTTTCAGAAGGGCTGGGGGTTGAGGACACTGTTGAGGGGCAAGATTGGGCTGACATCCAAGGTAAGTGACCTGGTACGACAGTTAAAGAAGCAGTTATTACAATTTAAACCACATAAATCAATACTGGGTGCAATACTTTATTCACTTCACAATGCTATAATCTCACAGCATAACCATGGTACAGTACACACAGTGGCGTCTCGTCAGGGTAAGCAAGGCAAGCAGTGCTTGCCCAGGCAGCTTCTTGACAATGCTCTGATTATAAAAAATATTTACTTGTAACCTTGTCTCTACTATAAGAAGCTAACTATGACTCGTGCAGATAGATGTATCTTTTACGAATTCCGCTCGGATTACAACACTGCCAATTGGAAGATAAGAACTAGTA
>PNEQ01057835.1:6148-23024 GCA_003012365.1 Medauroidea extradentata | reverse complement strand
GGCGAAGCCAAAATCTTCTCAACCCTTGACATGCAGAGTGGGTATTGGCAAGTTCCAGTCCGACCAGAAGCACGCCCATACACTGCATTCACCACTCCAGAAGGACACCAGTACCAGTTTCGCGCCATGCCTTTCGGGCTCAAGAATGCCCCAGCCACCTACCAAAGACTGATGAACACAGTGCTGGCCGACTACCTGGACATTTCTGTATTGCGTACCTGGACGACATCATAATTTTCTCCTCCGACTGGGAGCAGCACCAGACTCACCTTCATCAAGTGATGGAACGACTTCAGATCCACGGACTAACTGCTCGCCTCAGTAAATGCCACTTCGGGAAGACCACCATTGAATATCTTGGCCACGTCGTCACCCCCGAAGGAAACCGACCTCAAACCCAGAAGGTTCACCAGATCCTGAGTACCGAATCTCCAGGGAACCGCAAGCAGTTACGCAAGTTCCTGGGGCTTTGTAACTGGCTGCGCGACTTCACTCCCAAGATATCCCACTACATGGAGCCATTGACCAAGCTGCTATCCAGCAAGCTAAAGCGCTGGACATGGGGTGCAACCGAAGAGCAAGCCTTCCAAACCCTCAAGGCCCAATACCAAGAGTTACCCATGCTGCACCGACCAGACCTTCAAATACCTTTGACACTCCAGCCAGACCGGATTGGGCGCCGTCCTGTTCCAGGAGACTCCCGACAAGCTCAGGAAGGTCATCGGGTTCGCAAGCACACAGCTCAGCCCCACAGAGCAACGCTACGACACTCATGAACAAGAGTGCCTGGGAATAGTTTGGGCCATCCGGAAGTACCGCCACCTGTTGGAAGATCGTCCGTTCATATTACGAACCGACAACAGAGCCCTCAAATGGTTACAGACCACCAGCGCCAAGAAGTCCAAACTCTTGCGATGGATCCTGCTCCTCCAAGAGTTTAACTTCGAAATCCAACATTGCCCTGGGCGAAAGAACCAGCTGCCAGATGCTCTCTCAAGGTATCCAGAACCCACCAATGAAACTACGAGTCTTCACAACTGGGAGAATGTGCTGCCACCAGAACTACCCCTTGCAAGTACCAGTTCGGCAACTCACAAGCTCCAGAAGATCTCCTTCAACAACAACCTTGATACCTTCCTGGCAGAACAACAGAGTGACCCCGAAGTCCGCCATCTGCTCTCCAGCCGCTCCGGGCTCTACAAAGAAGACCAAGGGTACGTCTGGATAAAACCAAGTCACACCAGTGATTGGAAGCTCTGGGTCCCACATTTGCTCCGGCTATCACTCTGCTAATACTTCCATGACCATGAGTTAGCCGGACACCCAGGAGCCAACGAGACGATGACCCAGATCCACAAACGTTACGCATGGCGAGGAAGCTCGAGAGACATCCAGGCGTACGTCTCTCGTTGTCAGACCTGCGCCACCCTCAAGCCAAGTGCCACTCACCAACCAAAAGGGACCCCAAGGAGACCAGCCAGACCATGGGAGCAAATTTCCTTGGACCTCATGGGCCCTTACCCGAGAAGCACGTCGGGCAAAACCCACCTTCTCGTCATCACCGACCTCTTCTCTCGGTGGGTTGAAGCCTTCCCGCTCACCCGCACAGACGCTGGAGCGGTCATCAACCGAATGGAAAACGATGTATTTTCACGCTGGGGCTACCCCAAAAGTATCCTGTCCGACAACGGACCCCAATTCACGAGCAAACAGTGGGTCACAGCCTGTGCGCGATGGGAAGTGGAATGCTGGACCACACCCACCTATCACCCACAAACCAACCCAACAGAGCGCCGTAACCAGGAGCTGAAGAAAGGTATACGCATCCATACACAGCAAGACCACCGTCACTGGAATAAAGCTCTACCAGCAATCTTGTACCATCTTCGCACCCGCACCAACGAAGCCCTTAAGGCTTCCCCGAGTGAGCTGCTGCTAGGATCCAACCTCCCACGACCTGGAGAATGGAAATGGAGGAAACCCACTGCCCAGGCCCCAACTATCCAGGAAGTGCAGCAAGCAGCCGCCTCACGCACCCGCCAAGCCAATAAGAACCAGATGGCCTACATCAAGCAGAAGTACCCAGCCCTAGAAGAGCAAACTGGCCGGCACACGCTACAAGAGGGACAGACTGTCTGGTTGCGGACACACCCCCTCTCCAACCGACGCCAACACTTCCACGCCGGACTAGCACCCAGGTGGGAAGGCCCTTACCAAATTGCTCAGCGCAGAGGACAAGTCTCCTGGGTCCAAAACACGGCCGACACACTCAAGAAAGTCTACAGGTCAGACCTCAAAGTTGCCGCCAATCCACTACCCTAGCAGACAACTCTACCCCCGCAACAGACACGGTCGTGTCCATCCCAACCCACCGATCCTTGGAGGGATCGCACCTTCTTAAAGCAAGAAGACAGCACAGCTCCCAGGCGGAAACTAACCAGAACCTTCCAGGCTGACAACACAGGGTGCAACCAGAACGACCTCCAGCAGCCTGAGGAGCAGACACCACCCCACCCGGGGAACCAGGGGAAAGCAGTCCCCAGACTGCAGCATAAACTCCTCACCAACCATGAAGATAGGAGCACACCCAGAGAAACCAGGCAGCACAAGCCATCCGGCCCTAGTCTCACCAAGACTCCCTCCTGCCTAACCACCTCCAACGCACAAGAGATAAACCTCCAGTCCGGTGCTACAGCCGAAGCGCCATCACCAAACGAGGTCCACCCAGCCAGGACCAGTGGACCCCCACCCAGCGAGCAGGCGAGCCGTAGCTGCCATAGCCTCCAGCCACGCAACCAGAGCGCCGCCGGCGCCACTTCAGCCAACCTAAGGGCATACGCCCTACCTCCACCTGACGCAGTCGCCAAGAGCTACCCGCCGGATTCCAGAGACCGCACCTCTCTTTGGCGGACTTGCCGAGGGGACCCTACAAGGGGACACCCTTGCGCTTCAAGAAACCACGTCCGTACCTGTGGCCTCCTAACAACTCCAGGGTGAGTCATCAACCAGAAGACACCCCTAAAAATCTCGAGAGAGAGATGGACTTGTACCCAGTAACTTTAGCTACTTAAGAGAGAGATTGTAAAGTTCACTCACCTTGCTTTCCTTTTGTACAGATAGCCGGGCAATAAAGCATTAATGCCTGAGGCATGCCCGGCGCCTTGTGTCTTTCTGTTCCTAGTTAAGGATTAGCGCTAGTTTTTTTTTCCGGGAGCCTCGCTTTTCCGTCCGGGGGGGATTGACGCATCGCCACTGCGTCCTTAATAATATCCATACTAAAGCTCGCCTCCCTTTTAAGTTGACCTGTGTTGAATTTGTAGGTTAGGCCTAAAACGTAACTACGTGTTGCCAATTTCTGAATATGTGCATAATATTACGCTGTTTGCACTTGTTAGTAATCAAATATTATTTTATTGTAATAATTTATGTGTGTAAAGAAGGACTCACGTACCTGAAGAACATTTCACTATTTGTTTACAGTCACGGCCATGATGCCAAAAACTACGTGCACGGACTTTGACTGAGTAAGATAAATTATGCACGAGATAATATTTGATGTAAATAATATTATTTAAAGTGTCTAAAATGTATGAGTGTTATTTAAAAAGGGTTTAAACTGCAACACGTAATATTATTTAATAGTGAGTATTTTGTACTCATGAGACGAGCGAAATTATGTTTTCTAGTATTGGTAACCTTGCAGAGCAGACAACTCCAGCGGCCGAGCGGCCATTTTGAACCCACCCGCCTAACGGGACTTCCACCCCCTCGGACGGGTATATAAGGCGCCTCTCGCCCTCCAGAAAATCAGTGTTTCCTAGGGCTCGGCTCCTACCGAGTTCTCTAGACACTCTCCCCTTACCTTACGGGTTGTGGCGGGAAACGGCCACCTAAACCCTCCTACCCTTTTACCCTCAACTACCACCTATCAGGGGTTGTGGCGGGAGACTGCCACCTAAACCCTCGCTCCTTCCTTACGGGCTGTGGCGGGAGACTGCCACCTAAGTCCTCCTACCCAAACCTACTCTACCTCCCGAGTGTCTAGAAACGACGTAGCGAGTCGGTCACTCTAGCGCGCGGTAGCTTTGGGAACGCACCCACTTGCGCAGCTGTTGCGGCCGCCACGAGGCGCGCCAGCAGTATCCGCCGGAAAGCGGAAGTCAGTAAGCGGAGGCTCCCGCGAAGTAGTCTAGACACGTGGCAGAGTGCCAGTGATAAGCAGAGTATCTTATTTCAGTGGCAGAGTTGTGTTAATCCGTAGTATTTGCAGTAGTAAAGTGCGAGAAAGTATGAATCAGTTGTAAATTCTGTAAAGTGTGTACATAGACTTGGAAACAGGAAGATTTATAAAGTGTTTGTGGACTTGTGTGCTCTGAACAATACAAATAACCAGTGAAACGCAATTTATTCTTTTATTTTCTGTTTAATTAAATGTCTGAATCAGAGGCCCACTCATCTCAGGAGGAGATACTGAGTCCTCGACATCAAGCCGCAAAAGCACGACAACAATTAGTCGCCCAACAGGACGTATACCCTGCCGGTCTAATCCCGGAACCACAGAAACTACCAGGCCCTGAGCCTACCCTGTCGGAGCTCAGCGCTCAGTATAAACAGCTTCCGGCCCCTCAGGCCCGAACCCGCAAACACGTGCGGTTCAGCAAGATACTTAGGGAAATCCAGCGCCAACAGATCCAGCTACTGAGTCCGATTAAGACTCCCCCTAGGCCGGCTCTCCTGCACCAGAGGATCCAGGTGTTCATCACAGAAGACCGCCGAATGCCAAAGCAAACCGCACGCTTATCGGACAATAAGAAAAGGTTGCTCCGAAAGTTATTTTAATAAGGTGAATGGACATCGACCTTACCCACATAGAGAATTCTGAAACCCCCTTCTTCTGCTCGCACAAAAGCATCCAGCGTAGGCCCTACACAAGGGACGCCACTCTCCCTGGACACGCTAGGCTTTTCATCGATCCACAGGAGGAGTCTCTTAAAGCTCTCTCCCTACAGCTAGCCAAATCAACGGTGCCTCACCTGTGGACCGACCTCACCCATTTAGCCTTGAGGAAGCGGGGCAAGGTGGTTTGTAATCAGTTTTTTTATTGGGGTAAAATAATGTCATTATGCAGAGGTATTTTATATATGTTAAGGAGAATTTTATTTTGTTTGGTGTAATGTTTAAAAACAAAACAAGACAGTACATTGTTTATTAATGAGTCTTGTCAAATACATTTCTGATAAAAAATGACGGCATGATACAGTAGGTATGCGAACGTAGTGAATAATCATTATCTTCAAGAAACAAGTTGAACTACGAGAACTGTCGGTAACTTAAATTATTTCTTATCAGTAGCAGGTAGTCATGGTATCGGACAAGTGTAAAGAGATGGTCATTCTGCATGTATACAACATGCCCAATTGTTATGTGTGGTGAAGTATACCCCTCCAATATTTATCCGTTATTCAGTTATCCGATACTTTAGTTATCCGGCACCCACCTGACAGCCACTTTATAATTTTCATTTATTTATTTATTTATTTTTTAATTTAAAAAAAATGTATTTATATTTTCCTTGTTAGCAGCTGAGGTTATTAGAGACAAATATATAAATACATGCATACATTTTTCTGTTGGAATTGTTTATTAAAAACAATCATGCCTTGTCCGGGACTCGAACCTAGAACCCTTAATACAGAGAACCAGCGCACAACCCACTGTGCCACGGAGGTCGGCGTGATGCAGGCAGGTGGGTAGCTGAGCAGTTGAGCGCCAATGCGCTGTGACTGTCCTCTATAAACGATAAGAGCCGTGCAGTTACGTAATCACCCTCCTAGCTGCCCTACCCTAGACGAGTAGGTAAATCTCCACGCGCTAAGACCCGCATATCTTTCACGTAATGGAAGCAGTCTGTCGGATATCAGGCGATGAAGTAACTGCACAGCTTGCTCACGCATATATGTTGTTTTTTGTTGTGTTTCACGATGGTTACTAAAGTGACATGTGAGTTCTGATTCTATTGGGGGGGGGGGAGGGAGATTGTTGTTGTCTATCAAAGATAAGGTTGACATTTAAAAAAAGTTAGATGGTGTTGCTTCTGTGAAAGTTTACGGAAAGACTGTAGCTGAGATAAAGAAAGAATATAATCTACGTGATGTGATTTAGGCACTTTCTAGATTTTGGGACAGCATACCCAACTCAATTTTGCACAAGGTTTGGCATAAACTGTGGCCAACCCTAGCATTTGCAGACGTCACCAACAACAAAGAAACTGAAATTGATAATTTCTAAGACTTTAAAACAACAGTGAACACACTGTTGCAATATGCCAAAAATATCACCAAACCTGAAGTTTATGAATTAGGCCTACGTGATGAAAATGTTAAGGAATGGCTTCAATTTGACATTGACGTCCCCGTTGTTCATCACATCACTGACCAGGAAATAATTGAATCTGTTACAGGCTAGACAAACAGAGAAGATAATGATGACAGTGTCAGTTATGACGAAAAACCAACCGCGAAAATCACGCAAGATGAGTGTCTTTATCATGTAGAGCACTTAATAACTGGTCTGCTGCAGCGAAGCTATTTCTCTGAGCAACAAATCATGTCCTTGTTCATGATTCAGAAGCAGTTAATAAACGAGAGGTCAAGACACTTAAAACAACAACGTTTGACGGATATGTTCACGAAATTGCCAGCCTTTACAAGTACGTGCATTGAAGCAAGTGATTAAACACCCGGCATGAGCGTTATGGCAACACCGAGCACAAGTGCATAACAATTCCCAGCACGAGCGACTTGTACGACTAAAGTGACTTATGTCTCCAAGCAGACAGTCCTGATCTTCTCAAACACGTCTGGTAACATTACGTATCACAGTGAAATGCATTCTAGGCAGCCTGAGTCCTCACCTCACATACAATGTAATATGTGCCCTTATAAGACAGGAACATCTTAGATTTTCTATAGACAGCATATGTTCATATGAAAACACTCCCTCACCTTGCAACACATCAAACTGAAACTTGTCTGGAAACTGCTTCCAGGTGAGCTTTAGCTGGTGCGACATCGGATTCCAGCTATGCGTTCGTGTAATTAAATTAATCGATGAACCTAGCCTTACTGTGCGCTTACATTCTTGTGCAGTGTTCCCATAGTGATATGTTTGGTGATTCACTTGTAACTTTCCATAGTGTTCCCAATTACATTAATGTTGCCTGGATTATCCACAACTACACTACCATCTGTCTGTGGAACAAGACGAGCTGTCAGTGGGTGCATAAGGAAATGGCCATCATAATTTTGCATGTTGTGAAAGAAAATGCTATGAGCTGATACTTTGCAACTTGTTGTGCACTTGCACTTGTGCACGTAGTCAGGGGAACATGGTCCAGTACAAGTTTGTCCTTATCTGAACCGTTCTGCAAATTATTGTTGCAAATGTGACATTTTGTCTGACTCGCGAGCCGGATTCTATCTGCTGCTATCAGTGGTTTCTTGCCTTTATTTACTTTGTAAATGTCACATACATACATTGTTAGCTTGATAGGTTTGGCCACAAGACTCTCCATACAATTCTCTGTCGTGTGAGAACAGCCTTCTTGTACCATGCATGTAGCCATGGGCTGTAAAAAAGTTTCTGTGTCGCAATGCACTATAAATCCCATTCTCTGCTGCTTGGAAGAGTTAGTGAATTCAAGCCACCTTTCTTTCTGGCTAAGAAATGGGGCTCGTACAGCAGAGTGGTGCTCGCACTGTTCAGTTTGTGCCTGTCTTTGCTTAAAAAATACTGACAGTACTTGCAAATCCATATTTTTCCTGTATGTTTAATCAACTGACTGTACAAGACAAACTAGATTTTTAATAGTTACAAAACGTACATGGGCAGTACATCTGCTGCACGAAGTGCCAAAACATATCTTCGTACAGGAGATGTGAGGAAGGACTATGCGAGTGTCCGTCACATTAGTGCACATTTTGTCAATAATATTTCTGTCTTTTTCAACGCTAATACCTTCAGATAGGATCGGGATAGCGAACCAAGCTGTCCTTTGAACAGATGTGCTGCTGTGAAAGGGCGTAAGTAATATGTATTCCCTAGTTATTACAATTCGAGACTCTTATTATGTCTCAGGGGGAGGTCAGTTTGGTGTGCTCATTATCCCACCGGTGTGTTGAGATGCTGATTATGTCAATTAACACACCTGATACATTGCGTGAAATGGTTATGTTGCTGGATATCTGCCTCCAGTACGCCTGATGAACTACGGTAATTATGCTACTGGTATAAGTTGCTGCAACATTATATAACGCTGGGGTTCCATTTAGTGGCTATTTATTATGCTAATTACACAGTGCCAAAATCAATAAAAATATGCATGCATCGAGGTGACCATAGTTATGTGGTCCTGGCGGTTCAAAACACTGTTGATTAATCTCTGCTGTGACGATGATCTGCCAGCCTAATTTGCACATGGTTGGTTAGTGATTATAGTGTGAAAGCAGAACGTGAGATGAAATCTACGGCATTTGAAAGATGCAACTCCTTAAGCAGTAAGGGTCCGGCGGCCACTATGATGGAGCGTTGGGTTCGCTTGGAAGTGGACGTAGATGTGATGAATTAATTATAGGCTCTCTTAGCTAACGTGCCACAGGGCAGCCTGTCCCATGTACGTTGAAGTATGGTAAGGCCCTACAAGTGGTGTTGGCTGTAATGCGTTCAGTGTGGCAAAGCGTGGTAGGCTGGATGAATGCTGCACTGCACCTAACACACCCTACCCACTTATGATGCGCCTTGCTGGATGACTTCCTTGAATGCATGATAACAAAATAAATGGTACAGATGCACTGCTTACATGAACACTGAGACACAATGGCGACTTGCTAACCTGTATGTGGTTGGACACAAAAACATGGTTTATGGTCTTAAAATAATATGAAACTGCGAAATAACACTAGCGGCGTGTGTAGTAAATGAAAGCAAACAATAATACCTGAGATACGTCCCGTATTATGGTTGAGGAACTTGGATGGCTCTCGAATATGGAAATCCCTAGCCACAAGGCTGTGATGGTGCCAACACGTATTTTACGTTAAAGTACCAAAAATGGTAATAATTATTAGGTTAAGAGGATGTGCAATACGATGGGATGTCTGGTAACGCGTGCTAGGCAAAGGCATACTGGTATACTAAGGGAACTATTGAAACTTAAATCAGTAATCGAAGATATGTAATGCACAAGGACAGCATGTCACCTCTCCAGATTACTCCAACAAACTGCCACGAGGAAGGCTTCCGCTGAGGGCACCTTGCCTCGCTACTGTGTTCACACACTTCCGGTACCTTGCTGCATGTTGAATGGCTGATATTTATGTTTTCAGAATGCCACAAACTTTAAATTATGCAAACAAAGAATTTTACATATTTTTCATTTTTCAGTTTAAAGTTTTTAAATGTTTGTTTCAATATGATGTAAACGTAAACAATAACTTTCAGGGACTAAAATGGCTGCCTGTTTAAATGTTTTTCGTGTCCCGATGTAACACTGAGACAAGCTATAAATACATGTAACCCTCGCTGAAACAAAACATGCAATAATACCCTGCGTAAATAATAAAAATGAAATCAGAGTCTGTGGTAAATGGAATGGGGTTTGTTGTTGTGGCACATCCAGTGCAATTATGAACTTAACCTATTTGCTGGCCCTTTGGCCACCATTAGTGTAAGCGTATATATTAACACAAATATTATTAATCTCCATTAAACATTTCACCTGATGTAGCATCTTATAGAAAGTTCTGCCAGTTGTCTTAAGTCCGTGGTCTTTCATTTATTTCAAACATTTGCAAATAACTAAAATATTTTTTAACCAAATGCTTTAAAAATTTGATACTGTTTACAGTTATACAATACAAAATGGGGAACATGCATGTGTTGGGTATTTAACTAAAAACATTTCCAGCATTTATAACATTGTGTACTTTGTCCGGAGACTTAAAACAATGTATAACATGTAAAAATATATTGTCGTAAATGTAAGAAATTCAAAAATTTTCAAATGGAATGAGAACACTCTATGATAGGCTTGATGTCACTTGGCGCAAATCGCTTGGCAGGATCAAGTTTTCCTAGTCGAGGTAAGGCCAGTTACGTTGTTTACAGTGTCAGTATAGTAATTTAGGAGTTACAAAACTACTTGCAGCCACGATCCGTTCGTGTTGAAGTCTTTAAGCGTGTAGTACGGTGGATATTTATCATGGTGGTAGACTGTGCTACAGAATATTCATTTTACTCAATACAAATATACTAGTCTTACGTGTAGCTAATAGTTTGCACCATTTTACTGCCATATTTATAGTCTACTTGTTTCTCAGATCTCACCTGAGAGAATATCAAGTGAAATGATATTGTGGCGTGAGATTCACACTAAAATATTAGTCATTATTCTATACTGTACTTAACATGTAATAATAGTTTGAATAATCACTCACATATTTGTTTATAATTTTACTCTGAAAGCCATTTTCATGTAGCCTCTTACTAGACACTACCAAAAACTGGATAGCTTCTTTTTTCTGAAGATTCTGCTCGATTGTTTGACTTTCACTTAATAAATAATTCTTGTTTTTGTAAATTTTCTGACTTACTCTTTCGTTCCTTATCTGAAAGTTTGTCAGGATAAGAGTGCAATGGTTCGTTGCTATGTGATTGATCATTGCACCAATTGTTTACCTTATAAAAAAATTAATTTTATTAACTACGAACATTAACTCAAATTTGGAATGTATATTAACGGGAACTGAGTTACAAACAATATCTGCTACGCTTTCCAATATTCAGATACAGAATTGGTACATTTTGTTGTGTTCTGCTACCTAGCATGACTTCTGGAACTACTTGTGTTCTTCCATGCTGCTGCTATCTACCGGTAGACCTCAAACTATCTAAGGCCTCGCGTAATGCATGAAATGCAAGAATTTTTTTGTATTTTATAAAATGCTGTGTGCAAGTTACTCAAGACTAATATTTCAATGATTGCGATTAACTTAACATTTGTGTATTATATATTGTTCTTTCTTCTGAGCTACTAAAGGTGTTTATAAAAGTAACCTGCTAGAGTTTAGGTATTCTACATGACATGTATAGAATGCTCGATCACCAGAGGTTAGTTAGGTTGCATTCAATGTCGTGCTTGTTATTAGTTCGGTTTACTTTCTGGACACTTATAAACTTCACGCAGGACATTTTCTTAAAGACTAGAGTTGAAGTTTTTGTACTTCGTTTAACTTGTATCTCGTAAATTTCTAGAGTTTAAATAGTGCTTAGTCTGTATTTAGGTTATTCGGATCACATTTAACATACAACAATAATGAAAGTTTGGAGAAATATAATGTATTGTGCCTACCTCCAAAATATTATGTGCAAGTATTGAAGACAAAATCATAAATGATTGTAATGATGATTCGCCATTTCGCCGAATAATTTATAGCCATTGCTTTCCAAAAATTTTTAACATTTTCGTTCATGAACATAGATCTTCCAGAGTATTTTTAAAGACGTATTAGAATGCTTATGTACTAGATATGACTTGCATAGCTTACATTTTACACCAAGTCGAGATTACTTTAACTTTCTGTCATACTTCTCACAATGTGCGCATGACTGCTACGTGTGGTTGGCAGCAAGCAGGCTGGGGTCTCGCTGGATGACGTCACAGCAGGCGCCATGCTGAAGTTGAGCGTTTCAGCGGGCTTTTTAAATTACGTTAAGTTTTTTGCAAACTACACTAGAATCAACACACAGAAATTAAAAAGGAAATGTGATTACTGCTTAAAAATGCCTGCGAAATTTAATTATAACATTAAAAAAATTGTGCATGTTCCCCATTTTGCCAGAGCATTTATTTTTGTTGTGTATTAATTTGCGTTAAAAAATATTTTTCAAACCACTGCAAAACTAAATAGTGAGGCCTTGAGGACTGTCCAAGGATGACGGCAGAAGTCACGTCTGTGAACACTGCACACAGTGGGGTACAAACCCGCAACCACACTGTACAAAACGCAGTCATCGTTAGAATATTCTACTTTGATATAAGCTTTCCTATTGGGTATTAACATAGGGACTTTGGTGTGCGCAGCCTGTACTGCGATAGATGCATATCCAGTTGTAGGAAGAGCTTGATACCGTTGGTACGGGACGTGGCTGATTTATAGACTGAATTGATGGTTATGAGGGTGGGTACCCTCCCCAGTATCACATTTTGAGACTCTGTTATCCCAGGGGATGGGTGTTCTGGTCGCATGCCTAGTGATCGTCTCGTTCCGGGTGTGTTGATGGTTTAGTTTTAATTATCTAACATGAACACAAATATTTGATAGGGGCGAATAACATGAAAACATTATTATCCCTTTGCACAATGATTTATTACGTAGTGAATGCAGCGTGGCTGAATGAATTTTATGTTAAGTCAGTCCAATGTATGGTGGTGGAAGGAAACCGTGCTCGCACCTACATATTCTGTATGAGTTGAATGCGGGGTTGTGCGGGATGCTCACACTACATTTGAAAATGTAGCTCTCTATAAAGCAGAGAACCGATGGCTGATGTGATGGACCACTGTTTTTCTCGGGAAGCGGGCATGGATGATGGACGTATCCTGCTATTCCCACCTATGCAATCATATGGTCGAACCTATCCCCAATGTACGCAATGGTATGGTGATGGTTGGCACAACGACGATAGTGGTGCTCGCTGATGAATGTGGCTGCGTGCAAGAAATGAGATGCATCTTATGTGAACTGTATGCAAAATGATGTAGGTGTATGAATGAATGAACAATGTCCCTTTGTTTATCTACAATGATGGTAATGGCATTGTTGGTGGTAAGCACGTGGTTTCACAAACCCGACAGTAAAATATTAACTGGTGCATGAAAATGATACATAATTGCGTTACTGAATAATACAATCATGCCCTGACACGATTGACAATTAAAACACTGAATAATCTTCATCAACATCCGGATGACTGCCGATTACAAAGTCCCTAGCCACGTGGCATGAACAAAGTGCATGTGCCGTTTTAAATTAAAGCACAATTTACGGTAATAATGATTAAATGAAGTGGAATGGCACTTGCTGGGGAAATACTAGGCGAAAACGTGTATGAAAAATGATAATCCGATGTGTTAAATAACTATGGTAACCTACTTCAGTCAAACAATGATGGAGCATACACGAACAGCGTCTTGCCTCGCGAGAAGCCTGCAACGAAATGTGCAGAGGAACTTGGCCGTTGATGGCTCATGGCCTATTGCCGGGGCGTTCACTTCCGGCGCCACGCTCATGACTGTTCTTTACCATTCCATAAGTCGTATTTTTAATTAATTATTACGTTAAATGTAGCAAATTTGCACAAAATGAATTAAACGTTGCAAAAACAGGTTATGTGGTGACTCTGGCATTGTATCCCTTAAAATACATTATTTATGGTTTTAAATGTTCAGAATGAGTTGGCCGAACCTCTGAACATTTCCAGGCGGCGACGTCCGTCGTGACCACTTTGAAAAAAAAAACTCTAGACATTCATATTCAGTGACCCTATAGAAAAGAATACATGCAAAACACTAGAACACAAAATTAATAAAATATTTTATCAATCTGTGGTCATGCACATGCTGATTCCGATGGATTTATGATGACGTTATGGGCTTACAGCCCCTGCTGGCCCTTGGCTGGCATCAAGCTTTAATTGATCCGCTATAGTGCCCAGCAAATTCCGAGACGTTTGAAGTGCAGGAATCAGGTCCTCATCAAATATTTCATCAGCGTCTGAGGACTCTAGAATCGTACATGATTTTGAAAAGAAATGAAATATCAGTGTGGTAGTTTCCTTCGCCAACTCACCTTTAATAAATTTACCACTCTGAATGACACACATGTTTTAATGAGGCGGTGTTGCCACAAGACTAATTGCCCAATCAGTAAAAACCAAAAGATTTGAATGTCTGGAATAATTATGGTATAGCTGACTTTTTCACATATGATAGACCAATAATACTAGAGGAGTACTTTCCCAAGAGTCCCCACTCCTCCCCATGAAGCTTCTCACCCACAACCCTCTCAAAGTTGGAGAACGCAGACGTTTACAGAACCACTGATATATCCACAACCGATAATTGGATCAAGACGTTCTTTCTTTTGTTATGACCATAATTAAATATAGTACAATGTTAGTGCTACACACTTTTGTGATATAATCAATATTTTTGCCATAACTTTAAGAATTATGTGAAAAATAATTTTTTTACATTTATACTTTTTGTTTCAGCTAACTTATCAGTAAACAAATGATAAAATGATTCCTCTAGAAGTTGTAGCATGCATTTTCCTGACCAGAACTATGTGAGATTATATTTCATTCAATGTTTATTGACGGAAGATAATTATGTTAAGGCTGTTTCGGGACCGAAAAATTCCAAGTTTTAAGGAGTTTTCGTGGTTTTTGTGATTTCATATCAATGGATCAAATAAAAGTGACATCACATCACCAACTGAAAAATATATATTTGAGGGATTTAAACTTAATTATGAATAGTTTTACATAGAATATTGTGCAATGAAAATTAAAAATTCCATTTAATTGGTCAGTCACTATGGTATACTCTGGCTCATGTATATATTAGTCATAGCAACTTAATGAAGATATTTTTTTGGCATTTGACGTCACCTGCAGTCGGTGTTTACGATTTATTAATTTTTATTTAAATTTTACAGTAAAATTAATTCTGTTACTGAATCGAAATCCCTTAATGAATTTCCATTAAACTTCTTAAGGGCGTGGTTCACCTCAGTTTTCAACTTCTTTTAATATTTTTATATTTGTACCAGATATTTTTTTTCTTATTCTAGACATAAATTGTGACTAAATCTTCCTCATAGAAAATTGTTGTATCTATCATTGTTTTCGCGTAGTGAGTCTTAAACTGCAAAATGTGCACTGTACGGTTTTATGTACGCCACTAAAACCAAATGACATACCAAACCGAAAAAATTCACAGTGTGTAACAATGTTGTAATCTATGATTTTACATATATAAAAACAAAAATAAATAAATTTTTGTATTTAAAAAAATTTAATTTTTAAATTTTCATTTCAAAATTCAGCATTTTTTTTTTTTTTTTTAAATACAAAAATATTTAATTTTTTAATTTTTATGTGTGTCATTTCATAGCTTACAACATTGTTATACACTGTGAATTTTTTTTGGTTTGGTAAGTCAGTTGGTTTTAGTGGCTTACATAAAACTGTAAAGTGAAAATTTTGACGTTTACAACTCAGTACACAAAAACTATGAGTGATACAACTTTTTTCGAGGAGGAAGATTTAGTCACAGTTTGTGTCTAAAATAAGAAAAAAAAAATTATCTGGTATAAATATAAAAATTAAAAAAGACGTTGGAAACTGAGGTGAGCCGCGCCTTTAACTATGTACCGGTGTATTTTACACTCATTCTAAGATGTGGATTATTATGGTAACATGACACAATTTGAAATTTAAATTGGAAAATATAAAATATTGAAAATGTAATTTTTATCATTATGAATTAAAAAATATGCTCTCTTTTTACACTTTTCTGGGGCCACAGTTGGCACAGTGGCTAGGGCATTTGCTTCCACTGAGGTGATCCGGGTTCAATTCCCGGTGGGGTCAGTTCATAGCTGTTCGCATGTGGGAATCTTATTAGGCTATATCGCTGGTCGGCAGGTTTTCTTGGGGATATATCGTTTCCCCCGCCCCTCTCATTCTAGTGCTTGTCCGTATAATCCCTCAGGGCTACACATGCCTACATGTGCTCAGTAGTAAGTCTGTATACAGTTTGTGATACCCTGGCTGACTGGTAATACAATACTTTATTAACACTCTTCACACTATAGTACTTGATGACGTTTCAGCATATTGAAAATAGTTTTGATAACTTGAACACCCTTAACAATAATGAAGATCTGATGTTCCAAGGCACTCCGATCATTGTCCAGCGTACTATTATTCTCCGTTTCAATTGAAGAGTTTTTCCCCCATATGGCGAATGAAGAAAAGAAAGGAATGATGTTGCTGCGTGATTTATTGGCATATGCCAACAATGAAAACTGAAACACCCTGTGCCTAAAATGCCTGAAGGGCGTGTAGGAAGGAACCGAAGAGCACTAGTTTCCGTGGGGAGAGTCGTTGATGCAGGTGACGACACCTCTGAAGCTCTTGGTCGGCGAAGCTAGTCAGCTGGCGTAGAAGGCCTTCACGGTCGTGATGGGCGCTTCTGGAAAGGATCTGGCAGTCGCTGGTCTTCTGAGCCTGGAGCTGTAGCTGATAATAGTGATGAGTGTAGAGAAATCTACCACAGCTGAACCTTTCAGTGAAAGCAGGAGTACTGCTCAGAGAGAGTAGCAAACAGGTTGCTACTCGGAGATGAACTGCTCTTTGTTTTTTTTTTTTTTCCTAACCTACCCTAACTACTGTGTTATGTGTGAGGCCCGGTGAAGGAGCGGGACTAAGTGCGTCTCAGGGCTGAGCCCCATACGCCTACAAGGGGGAGGTTTCATGTAGAGGAGGCATGCATCGCGGCAGAGAGGGATTGGGCAGACATGGCCGCAATTGGGGCCATGTCTGCCTCCCTAAGTGTACCTATAGCTAAGCCATAATCTAAGAAGAGAGATTGAAAAACCGGCATAGTACCGTAAAAACCCTCTCGACAGAATAGGAGTGTAACCACTCAGCAGTTACGTGCATTAAAAATAAAAATGGCACTGGAAAATTAAGAAGGTCCAGGTTGTTAGTAGAGTTGTGAAGTAAGAGTGGGGCTGGGGGGGGGGGGGGG
>PNEQ01057834.1:0-22901 GCA_003012365.1 Medauroidea extradentata | reverse complement strand
GAACTGACTTTATTGAGAGTTACGTCATGAAGTGAGCTATTAACAACTGAGAACACTACACGCTAGCTCAGTGTCTTGCTCCTAGAGGCTGGACAAACAACATTGAGTTTCCTAACCTGTAGTTGAACTGACTTGATTGAGAGTTACGTCATGAAGTGAGCTATTAACAACTGAGAACACTACACGCTAGCTTGAACTGACTTTATTGAGAGTTACGTCATGAATTGAGCTATTAACAACTGAGAACACTACACGCTAGCTCAGTGTCTTGCTCCTAGAGGCTGGACAAACAACATTGAGTTTCCTAACCTGTAGCTGAACTGACTTTATTGAGAGTTACGTCATGAAGTGAACTATTAACAACTGAGAACACTACACGCTAGCTCAGTGTCTTGCTCCTAGAGGCTGGACAAACAACATTGAGTTTCCTAACCTGTATTTGAACTGACTTTATTGAGAGTTACGTCATGAAGTGAGCTATTAACAACTGAGAACACTACACGCTGGCTCAGTGTCTTGCTCCTAAAGGCTGGACAAATGACATTGAGTTTCCTAACCTGTAGCTGAACTGACTTTATTGAGAGTTACGTCATGAAGTGAGCTATTAACAACTGAGAACACTACACGCTAGCTTGAACTGACTTTATTGAGAGTTACGTCATGAAGTCAGCTATTAACAACTGAGAACACTACATGCTAGCTCAGTGTCTTGCTCCTAGAGGCTGGACAAATGACATTGAGTTTCCTAACCTGTAGCTGAACTGACTTTATTGAGAGTTACGTCATGAAGTGAGCTATTAACAACTGAGAACACTACACGCTAGCTTGAACTGACTTTATTGAGAGTTACGTCATGAAGTGAGCTATTAACAACTGAGAACACTACACGCTAGCTCAGTGTCTTGCTCCTAGAGGCTGGACAAATGACATTGAGTTTCCTAACCTGTAGTTGAACTGACTTTATTGAGAGTTACGTCATGAAGTGAGCTATTAACAACTGAGAACACTTCACGCTAGCTTGAACTGACTTTATTGAGAGTTACGTCATGAAGTGAGCTATTAACAACTGAGAACACTACAAGCTAGCTCAGTGTCTTGCTCCTAGAGGCTGGACAAATGACATTGAGTTTCCTAACCTGTAGCTGAACTGACTTTATTGAGAGTTACGTAATGAAGTGAGCTATTAACAACTGAGAACACTACACGCTAGCTTGAACTGACTTTATTGAGAGTTACGTCATGAAGTGAGCTATTAACAACTGAGAACACTACATGCTAGCTCAGTGTCTTGCTCCTAGAGGCTGGACAAATAACATTGAGTTTCCTAACCTTTAGCTGAACTGACTTTATTGACAGTTACGCCATGAAGTGAGCTATTAACAACTGAGAACACTACACGCTAGCTCAGTGTCTTGCTCCTAGAGGCTAGGATGAGGCATAATAAGCCTGCTATGTCACCTTTAGTGGTCCGCACTTCTAGGTCTCAGATACGCCCAGGCGGCCACTTTAAGACCATGTTCTTACCTTTCTACGGGTTTATGACGCAAAGAGATATGATAGCTTTACATGTTTTACCAGTTTTGTCAAATCTGTTTGGACTATTTACACTATGCTGTCTACTTTTATGTGGAAAGTGTTTTATTACACTACTGATAAATTTGTTATCTAAGAAACACTTTTAATTTAAATAATAAGTAAAGTAGCCTAGTATTCATCTAATATTGTCTGCACAGTAAAAACCAATTTTAACAGTTCTCTTGAGACAGTTGTCTGATGTATTATCTGTTTTAATTGTGAAAAAAGAAAAACCTAAAAGTTGTAGGAATGAAAGTTATTCCCAATTATCACAAAAAGAACATAATAGAAAGTATATTTCGCCGTTTTAATGACTCTAACATAAATCAAGTTTCAATCCACAGCCCATAATTTAGTTCACTCGTACTAATGGTTGCCCTTCACGTACTCTTTCTTCCCAGATTCATTGCTTCCTTGATGTTTCCCCGCCCTTCCTATCGACTGGTGAAGGTGGCTTCCCCTCCTCTCAGCCCGCAGTTTCAACTTCTGGGTACGCGCTTCTACCTTCGTCGAAACTTTCCACGATGACTGCCTCCTCGCAGCCTCCCAGGGGGCAATGTGGCTCGTCGCTCGAGCGAGAAACTTGCTAGAATCTGCTCCTGGCATTCTCGCCTGGATGGGGAGAGAGTGACTAGGGCGAGTTCCGAGCCTGTTCAAACCGGAAATCACATGCTGCTCGCGTATTCGAAGGTCTGTGACGTTTTTCGCCGTTTACGAACAGTAACCCTCAAAGCCAGCTCTGTACAGGTATACATTCAGGGGATATCTTATTGATATTATTCCGTCATTGATGATGTTGAATACGTATGATATCCACGTGGTATGAGATAAATGACAGCATTGCTGCTGTAGGCACCAGAATAACTAAGAATATAGAAGCTAATTTACGACACGGAGTCGAATTCGAGACACAGTTGCGGTAAGTCATTCACCAATCAACAGAAGTAGAGTCCTGGCCAATAGGGGACGTTCCTTAGGACACAGTAACCAATCAGACACAAGGTCCGTGTCTAGAACATCATCTGCAGCCAATAAGCACACTGCACTCTTTCTCGCAAAAGTAATGGAGTACATGTCATGTCTGTGTTTCTTAAATCTCTTCATATTTACGCGTGGAACTACTCAAGTTTCCAACCAGTTTCGGTTAAAACTTGCTGCAGAAGTAAAGCAGATCTTTTTGGTTCAAAACACTTGGCTCTCAAGTCATTCCTTGAAGATTTTTTGATCCAGAAACATTGATGACGTGTTCTGCAGTGTCGTGGACATTACATTCTTAGCAGATAGGAAATATTCTCAATTTCAGTAGGTGTAGGTGTATTTAAACGTTTTACAAAAACGATTGTTTGTCCCCTTTGTCCATGGCAAATGGAATTATTACTTTTGTACTTAGTATTATTTCAGTATATATTATTACAAAGCACATCTCAACATACCTGGTAAGATATCACGGCTTAGTGTCTTGGAATATTCACTCTTATGCAGTCAAGTACTTGTACGGTTCCTCGTTGTTTTTATTTATTCATGTTTTCCTTTATATCAGACCATCGAGTTTACACACCATATAAATTTTAATAGGGAAGAATCAAGTTACATTTTTTTCTCAAAGAAAGAGCATTATTGCTATATTACGATGATGTCGATTACCACTGAATATTTGATATTGTTTAGTGAAGTTGTATTATGCAGCGAATTATTAAGATATATTTTTGAAATCGTTTAGGCACGATAAACATGCTTTTATTGGTTGTTTCAACTTACCATCTAAGTGACACGAGGATAAAATTTCGTTAGTATCCCAAATAAAGTTGAAGAAAAATAGAGTAGTATAGTAACTTAATTAATAAACAATATTTATTACTGTTAATACACGAAAGGTGCAGAAATTCTTCGAAAATTACTCAATACCTAATACAACCTGTATATTTTAAGCTGTAACAATTTTGAAATCTAGGCTACTATATAACTTATTTGTGCCCCACATGACTGTCATCACTTTTTAAATATATGCGAAAGGATTTATAGATGGAATATTAATATGATGGATGATACATTAATAATTTACACCAGCATTTGCGTGGACTCCGCTGGAAAAACACACGGGAAAAGTAAAAGTTTTCAATCAATGTGACCCTAACCTAACCAAATCCACGATCTTTCAGAGTGCGAGCAAATCGCATGGCTACAGCAACTGACGTAAACTGACAAACAATCCTTACAGACTATACGAAGGCTGCGTGTATAAACATTCTAGTGTTTCCCTTCGCTTCGATGTCTTCCTTGTTAAGACACGAAACAAATATTCGTAAGTGTCTTTATCGTCCGTGAGAAGACACAGCTCTATCATCGCGCTACTTACAAGCTGAGTTGTCAATATTGGCTTCTAAACTCCTGTCACGATGCATTAGCTGATGGAACTTCGAAATTTGCGTTCACGCCACCTGCTACCTACATTTAATACCGCAGCATCGTATATCGCATGACAGGAGAATAAGTAGCTACTCTTCTCGGATCAATTCGATATAACTAGATTGAACAGTTTTGGTGTAAACGGAAATATCGTTATTGCAAGGAAAAACTTGTGTATCACATGGAGTGCCCTAGCATTACGGATAAGAAAATGTCGTGTATGATGATATTATGAAACGGCTCAGATGTTAACAGACGCATAACATATGTCCAATATAAGACCACTTGAATTACCAATGGTCCAGTTGAATGGGAGTAGAGGATATATGTGTGTTCGAACACAATGTCCATTATTAGGGGCCCCTGTTTTTCGCGAAAAGAATTTTGCCACACTTTGTTTCGGTGTCTTACGGCTACATCTGCAGTTCTGCTTCGTGGTCAGTGATTGGATGTTGTAACTGTCAAGAGCCTTGGAATTCTACCGGCTTATCAGAGACGTGTGTTGTTGTAGGAACGTTATTGTAATTGGCTCAGTCAAATGATAGACATAGACACGCTGCCAATAACCATGAAGCAGAACTGCAGGTGTGCACGTAAGGCACTGAAACAAACTGGGGCAAAATTATTTTCGCGGAAAACAGAGGTCCCTAGCCATTTTTAGTGTTCAAAATTGCTCAAAAACAAATTCCTAAGAATCATCACATATTTAGGAAATTTGTTCACAATTTTCTTATAATATAGACTAGAAAAGCAATGCAACCAACTTTCGGCTACCCGGATTCAGATACATTTCAAACATCTAATTTTTTTTATTTATCTTAGTCTTACATATATTATTAATTGTGTGTTGGGCAGTCTTTTAAGTAAATAATTTCTTCTATTTCTTAACAGCAAAAATATTTCTAAAAAAATGTATATCTCTCTTGACAGTAAAAATATTTCTAAAAATGTTACATGTCTCTTAAGAGTAAAATAATTTCTAAAAGTTTTATCTGTCTCTTAACAGTAAAAAGATTTCTAAAAATGCTATCTTTCTCTAAACAGTAAAACGATTTCTAAAAATGTTATCTGTCTCTTAACAGTAAAAATATTTCTGGAAATTTTTATCTGTCTCTTAACACTAAAAATATATTTTAACATTTTATATGTCTCTTAAAATTAAAAAGGTTTATTAAAATGTTATATGTCTCTTACCAGTAAAATTATTTTTCTATCTATTATTTTAGGTAGGTTTTTACATATTTTTTATATTCTTCCTAGAAATCTTGTGTCTTGGAACACATTGACGAGGTGATCTTCTGAGATGTTTGCGTTGCTGGGCGTAGCGATACTATGCACAGTTCTTGAGCCATTATTAAAGGAAAACTGCGTCTTCTCGGCTGTAAAGATACCATTTTCAGTAAATAATAGTTTCTCTGACAGAATATCAGAGGAATTTTTAACGACTGGTAGTATGACACATTAAACAATTACTACGTTTACTCATTGTTTAGAATGAAATATTCTAATATGATATTATAATGATGCTCATTTTCCCCGGGGCAATAATGTCTTATCAATTTGTATAACATATATAATAGAATCACTTGGTATTCTGCTTTTTAAAAATATTTCTGACCCGAAAAGGAAATAATTTCAGCGCAGGTTATTGTTATTATTCTAAGTATTTATTGTAATTTTAGTGTATTGCAACTTTCATGTCAATAATTGGTTTCGTAAGCGAAAATAAGAATTTTACAAATGGTCAAAGTAGATTTCTTCTACGTCACTATTGTTATGGTCTTTTATTTAGACACAGTCATCTCGGCACCTGTTGGCTGAGAGTCGCCACATATGAAAGTTACACAGTCCAGTGGGCGTGCCCAGTGTGTGGTCACGTGAGTAATTATCGGATTCATGTATCTGTTGGCTGGTATCTAACACCCAGTTTACACAAAAAAAATAGCAGTAACAATGTTAATTACAAAGTGTAATCAACAAATACACTATTTTATAGCAATGTTGATAGCAAATGTGTTATTAACATTGCAGAAAACACAAATGTTGCTAACAAAGTTGTAAGAATGATGAACGGAAAACAATAACATTGACGATGACAAAATTGCCTATAACATTACTAGTAACATTTGTTACCAACCACCTTTGATCTGGACCGCCTTAGAATGGGTCGGGAAAATAATGTTGTCAATAGTGTTGGTGACAATGTTATTAACATGTTTCTAAAATTAATAACTTTTGTTGTTAGCAAATGTTTTCAACAAAATGTAGCACATGTTATTAACATTTTTACAAATATTAACAGCGGCGAGGCGTGGTCGTGTTGCAAGGCAAGCAGTAGAAGATCCGACTATACACATTGAGCACGTAGGTGTGTTGCTAGAGAATATGTTCCTCGCCTCTTACCCGCTACCGGTTGTGAACTGTGTCTGTCTCTACCAGTCTAATTGTTCTATAGGCATTTGATAACTGAGTATAGACATTGCTAGAGACAGGAAAATTTCGCGGATTAAGTAACCTGCTAGTTAGAATGCACTGCCCTATGCAAATTCAAGCCCGACTAAATGTCCACTAGCTGCTACTCAATGGAACAGCAGACAATGAACGAATAGACGGGGCTTGACTATGCACAGAACGTTGAAGTCTAGCCTGCAGGTCATTGAATCAGCGAAATTTTCCGGCCCCAAGTTACTGCCAATCACCGCTTGCCCTAGAACACTTCACGCCTCGCAGCTGAACGTAAAGTTAATATCACAATGTTGGCAACAACGTTCATAACATGATGTTGACAACAATTTCCAAGCATTTTTACAACCTTGTTAATAAGTTTGTTGAAACAAATGTTATTGACAATGTTATCGTTTGTGTAAACTTATATATCTGTACTCAAGTAGACAATAGCTTCTGATTGGTTGTCCGCTGACACAGTAATACCGCGCAGTTGTGAATGAATTCAGTGGCTTCTCTATTATTGGCTCAGCGACACGCCAGGGGTGTCAAAGAAGACAAGAGCAAGCAGCAACTTGACACGAATGTATAGTTGTTTGAGTTCTTACAAGAGCCAAAAACGTAACGCGAATTTTCAGTTACCTACGAATGTGGTGTGAACATATAGGATGTGGTACGAGGCCGGTGGTTCCAGCTTCGTTGTAGTGTTTTATGCAGGCAACTTACGTCTTTCTATCTTGAGAGCAACAAAATGTGCAGTTCTCAAATTGTTACGTGTAGCAACTACGATTTTCCACGAAAGAACGGGAGGCTGACTACTAAGACATTTTATTGCATTATTCCTATAGAATAGCAAGAACGAATTGTGCCAAAGATCGAGTGTAATAAGTTATCAAAGACATCATTGCGTTTAGTCATTCCAACGTGATAGTGTAATGACGTATCACAAAGCTTTAAGTGAAGGAGTGATAAGTTCGTAGTAACAACCCCAGAGGATATTATTCGACGCAGTAAGTGTGTAGAGTTGATGGCCGTCCGCGGACACTTCAACCCGCTGTTAACTGCGCCGCGAGGGCAGTTTAACGAACTAGGCCCATCTTAACGAGCCTCGAGGAATATCCATCCTCATTTTCCACCCTCTTGTCGTGACAGCAGATGAGATGACGAAGTTCAACGCTTCCTCCCTCTTCTTCAGTCTCACCCCCTTTCCTTTCTTCTGCCAAGCATCTTCACTTCTCAGGCAGTGCGTTCTTCAGACCACGCTCGTAAATTTCTTTACGGCGCCAAGCCGGGCTCATTTTATATACGACGTTACGTATCCTCCAGGAGGAAGTCTTGTCTCGAGTTCCTGGCTCACCCCTAGACTGCAATCCTAGCCACCCCACCTCGTCTTAGCACTTCCAGGGAACTGCCGGCCATTAGTGTGGCCCTGAGAGGATTAAATCCCCCGCCGCTCAGAAAATGTTTTTTAATGTCCCGCAGAACACGTGATACCCACTCGAAGCCAGGCCCTCGGTTATGACACTGCGCCAAGCGGAGGCTTGACGACGGCCTTTGAATGCTGATCGTGTTGCACCGTAGTTATGGCATGGGTGGAATTTATGAACCTCTCAGCGGGAAACATAACTACCGTCTATACTCCCAGGCAGCGTGGAAGAGCACACCTGGGTTGACTCATAAGTGGGTGCTAAACACTAACAACTCTTAGAGCCGGGACTGTCACACTACTTTACGATTGTCGCCGGGCAGTGAGAGAGAGTAGAGTGTTTAGTGTCAGTTTAGTCTCTATTACATTGTAGACCTACATTTCAGTCAGGAATCTACATTACAGTCCAGCTTGGTGACTATAACCTGGATTATCTCAGTAACTTCTGTCCAGTCTTAGTGTGTTTAGAGTGAATTATTAATCCAGTTTCCTCAGTCTACTGTGGTTTAAATACGTATTGAAATATGGCTATAATTGTAGTAATAATGAGCAACAGGAAAAGCGCAGAGAGAAAAATAACGAAGAGAGAGAATGTCGGGCAAAAAGACCCAGAACAAACAGAAAGCGGGAACTTTCTAGATCTACAGGTTGTCCACAATGTCTTGACACCCAACTGTATGTAGTTTGTGCATATTGTTATGGTATTATGTTATAGTATCATGTGTTGTAACATAACTTTGCGCAGCGCTCGAATCGCAGGAGATATCGTGCCCAAACCAAATTTGAACACACCTATCCTTCCTCCGTCGATATTGCCCCCCCTTTTCCGGACCACAACTCCTACTCCCCTAGGAGGAGATGCTGTGACTGGAGTGTCCTGTTTTTTTTTACTTTTCGCACGTTTTGGGCTGCAGAATCTGAACGGTTTCAGATATCGACTTGAAATTTCGTACGGGTACTTTTATCGACGGTATCTCGAACTCTATTTTACGGATTTTAGAATTTCGATTTTTAAGGGGTATCCATTATTTCGGGGTGCTCTAACATTTTTCCTTTTTCGAAAATTTATTCGGATTTTCGGTATATTAGAAAGAACGGCAAAAGTTTAGAGGGTAAAAGAGTTTTCGACGAAAAATATTTTTCCAATTTTGTTTAAGGGGGCTCCAAATTTGGGGGCCCATAACTTTTGAACCGTTTGAGCTACAGAGCTGGGATCTAAAAAAATACACTAATCTAACGCATTTCTATCCGTACTTAGCTATTTTTAGTTAAACTCGAAAATATTTTTCAACATCCTGTATTTACACTCAAACATTAAATTTGTATTTTTTGTTCGCATTCTGCGCGTCGAGTTATGTAACTGTACTAAATTTCATTCACATATCTCAAATAGTTTAGAAGTTATGAATTATTAATTTTTTAAGGGGGTCGAAATATTAATGGTTATAACTTTCGAACTATTCGTGTCACGAGACTGAGATTTTTGCAGGGGGTTTTCACGCAAGTACATTTCAATTACTTTCATATGTTTTTAATTTTCGATAAACCCAACATTTCCAATTCCATTATCCTACTACGAAAATTGGAATAACACCATGTACATTAGCTTGAAAATTCATATAATGTATGTATATATATATATATATATATATATATATATATATATATCATATTATGCGTGTCAAGTAAACTAACTCTACCAAATTTCATTCATATATATATCCATATCAGTTTAGAAGTTATCAATTTTTTAATTTTTTATGGGGTTCACAGAGAAATGCCTACTACTATCACCTCCAGACGTATTTTCCGGATTTTCGGAAAATTACCGGAATGGGTCCAAACCTGGGACCTTCGATTTTTTTTTACCAGAGGCCGTATATCCCGTATTTTTTGCGCACGGGGATTACATTCCACGGAGAGGAGCGCGAAAGTGAGTCCTGGCAGCACCAGTCGCTGACACTACTTCTTCTACGGAAATCACGTTCCCTGTTGTCAAGTTTAGTCCATTACTGTGAGCACGCGAGTGTCGCGGGCAAGATACCATAACATCATAATACCATCATAACAACACGCCTAAACTACATACTAGGGGGTAACAAGACATTGTGAACACCCTGTACAGTAAGAAAGTACTCGCCCTGACACAAGACATCAGCACATTATGGAGTAAACTGTACTTGGTAGCGAGGTTTATTCTCGTAACCAGTTAATAACGTGCCGAGTTTACGGTGATCCAAGCTTCATTTGTCATTTGGGACAGAAGTTTCGAAAATCCGTATCATGATCAAACCCATGCATACTGATGTAACATGTAGAATTGTGTCACAGCTTATATAATGCTCTCTTTGCAATAATCTGAGTCATTAATAAGCTTGCTAGAAAACGAGAGACCAGTATCAAGACATTGTTGTTTGTTCTTGGGTTTCACAAACTGGTACATTAACGGCAGCCATGTTGTTAGTTTTCTGTTACATAGTAGAGACATATACTTTCAGTTCGTACAGTAAAATCTTATCAGTTATAACAGACTTGGAAAACAAGGGAGGATATAAAAAGTTTGTACTAAATTGGAAAAAGTTTAAACCAGTAGTTGCCAACATTTACGTGAATTACCATCTTGTTTGTTGTTCTTCGCCTGGTCTGCAAAGCCAGTAAAACATTGTTTTCCTTTGTTTTATTTGTGCAGTAAACTCATTTCGCTAAATAGCTGCGCTTTCAGTTTGTTTTCTCGGAAACCACGGAATATTTAATGTTATTACGGACAAACGAAGTTACCTCCCCCCTCCACCCCCGGCTGCCTCACATTTTTCTACGGTAACATCTTTCGATAAACCGCACATATTCGATATGGATGAAAAGATGCGACATCGAAGAATATTCCAGTTGATCCTTGTAATCACATATGTTCTCCGAATGTAATCCATGACCATAACCACAGCCGATGTGTCATTTCACACGAGCGTAGATGTCACTGACGGCCAACTGCACATGTTTACAATAAACAAAATAGTTGTGTGCCTGGCGCTTGGACGTTGTTGTAGAATGTCACGACCAGTTATTTTTTTTACGGGAAACAGCTAACGTATTCCTGTTCCATTCGTCTACGAAAAGAACTCGCACCGAAACATTACTTGTGTAATTTTGAAATTTCTGTAATATTGTTAGAGACACGATTCTGGGACCCTTAAAAATGGCCAAAAACGGCACTTTAATAAGACTGTTGTAATCTCGAAACGCCACCTGAATTCGAAAAAGCGAAACCAAAAGCATGCGGCAGCTTTTAATACCAACTATCCAAAAAATAAAATTCTATAGTCACAGCCTTAAATTTCCGCAAGAAAAGCACAAAAAAATCTTGCAAACGAATTTAGCGAGCTGCGTCATAGCATGCAACACTGCCTATTATTGAGTCGCTGTTTTCACGCGCGAAACGAGGAAATATGAAAATTGGCACAGAATACCCTCAATGTCGAAGTATTATTTAGATTCATATTCAGTTGGAATGTTCACATAATTTGACGTATTAACAATTCTATATACAATGTCAAGTGACCCACTCACTCACTAACGGAAGCATCAACTTGCAGCCCAAACCACTGGATCTAGAGACGTGCAACTTTTAGGCATGTTTTCCCGTATGCCGCGCAGGCACCTAATAAGAACGGATTTTTCGAAGATCAAGAACTAAGGGAGTGAAATGGGGTGAAATATGGTCTTAATGAATCCTCGATTGCGCTTAAACCCGACGTGACTTTTTCTTCAGAACGAAGGTTACAAGAATGTACATTATTAATATTACGATTTTTTCAATTTCGAAAATTTTGACGTTGAAATGCCGTAAAATGTGTTTTCAATAAATTATCGATAACTTATAAACTCCTCCGAATGTCAAATTGATTTTTATGTCAGAATTAAGCTTACACATACCCATAAAATGAGGTTCAGGTTTTTTTTGTTTTAATCCGCCCTCTAACTGCATTAAAATATTTAAACGTGGTTTCAATTAATCCTCTGTATCTCTTAAATATGTTGAGATACCGAAATGTTTTTTTTTAATGGTAATGAAGCTTAAGTAAATACCTCCAAATTTATTTTACGATAGGCCTACTTCGAAATTCAACATTTTAGGTGTGGAAGGATGACATCACTAAAAGCTGGTATGACATTGGAGAAATAATTTAAAAGTTATTTTTGCCGTCCTATTGATACGGATACCTTCTTTGGCATGGGTATGAGTGTGTGTGTGTATATATATATATATATATATATATATATATATATATATATATATATATATATATATATACAAATAATAGCGGATGTAGTCGTAACGGGGACAGTTGAGCTGAGATATTTGGACGACTTTTAACAAATAAGGTGTAGAGACGAGGTGAGGGGAGACATGAGGTAGATATGGAGCAGCGTCTGGAATGAAGATCCGGGAAAACAGGAGATCCCTGAGGAAAGTCACCGACCTGCGGTATCGTACTGGCACGCTAATCCCGTATGAAAATCCGGTTGTCTCTTCCGGGAATCGATCCCAGATTACAACAATGTTGAAATTTTTTAAAACAACAGCGTGCGAAGTTGCGGGCAGGTAGCTAGTGAAACAATAATTGTAGTACGGAAGATATACGTGATACCTGGCGAAGGCAGAGGATAGTCATGTCTGCTTTGATGTGACTGTACAAGGTCAGTTATTATAGGTCTATGCCCATAATTAAGTGAAACTGAATGAAAGATGTTTCTACAAAAGAAGAACAATGAATCAAACATTGTCTATATGTGACGAGGAAAAGTAGAGAACTTGAGCATGATAACTTCAATTCGTGTTTCCATGTGATGAATACAATAAATCACTTTTATACAGTACGAATTATACTGTTGTTCGTTTTTGTTTTTTATGCAGTCCGGTTCGTCTTGGCACATAAAATAATAAATTTAAAAAAAAAAGTGTGCTACCAACGCATTTAATAAAATATTTGATAAATATGAAAAATAGTAAGGCTTATTTTGAGTGACATTTTAAAACCTTGAATTGCTTGCGAGAGCTTGGTCATAACTTAGCTAACCTCTGGCGACTGTCTTAACCTGGTCATGTGACTGATCATACCACCGTACAATAGAACTATTTTATTTTACACTCCCCTGCATTTTACACCTCATTTTCTAGCTCCAATTTACTGCTTGTGCATTCGAAATTTACCTCTTTGTGTGTTTTCCTGCATTTAACAATACGTTATCCAGGTTTTTGAGCAGTGCAAGGAAGGGATTTTACTCTAGCAGTAGAGTATTCGGCGACCTGGAAAACAGGGAAAACCTGGACATGTCAAGGACATATGATTGTCAGAGAAACGTCAGGGAAATATTTAAAAATTTAGAAGTTACTAAAGTCGTATTGTTACTTGTCAACTTTAAGGTATTTCCGTAAGTTTAGCCGCAAAATTGTTTTGTTTTGCCGAGTGAGAAAAAAATACAAATAATTGCTGTGTTGTACTCAGGCTCTAAGCTGAACGACATTTATTTGAATTCAAGTTAGCGGCAATATGTTATTGGTTTCCGTAATTAAAGATGATGAATACGTTTAGTCTGAACCAGCAGTTATTTAGTTTAGGTAGTGTCAGAATATTCCACACCTATTGTCACAAAATTGTAATACCCAATATGACCTCTGTGTCAATGTACGTAGTGTGTCTAAAAGAGTTAAATTAATCCATTATACTCATTAATGCAATAAAGTATTGCTTATCTGACATAAACGGGCCATGATAATATTTTATATGTAAGAAAAAATATATTAAATGTCAAACTATGTCAGAAATAGAATTCATACATGCTAACAACTGAAGTTTGTCTTGCCAGTGAACACTTTATTTTTTTCTGTAATGGGACGTTAAGTAAACGAAAGTCAGGTAAAGAAAACTAAATTTACTGTAATTACAATTCTGAAAGGATAGTACAGTAGTAGATTCAATTATACTGTTGTAATTCAATGTCCCATAATGTATAAATTGAGGAATGGTCACACCTGGTATACTGCGGAATCACTTTCTTGTGTTAAGTATCATGTCCCCCAGCATGAGTATTGTAATAGGCTTCTACTGTGTATATATTATGTATTTTTTTCAATAATCTGAAAATTTACATTTTATATTGGAAAACCGGGTAAAGTCAGGGAATTTTTTATCCCGGTTTACTGGACACCTTGTTACGTGATCACCTTTGATCCTTGTGTACGTTTTCCCACAAGATTGAGGGGACTGTCTCTCTGTGGCCACACAACTTCTTCTCTGTACTTCTTGTATCTACTCTCCGCACATCCGTCAACACTCTAGAGACTAGAGACGCTGCGTGGCGGTAGAGAGAGAAACTGGGTCGCCACAGTCCAAAGTCGTGACACCTGCACAACTCCCCCCCCCCCCCGGCCAAGCTTCCCTACAACTGTTCTGGACCTCTTAATTGGCAATCTCGCCGGAAGCTCTCAGCGGCTCTCCTCTTCCCCAACACCTGCCTCCCCCCTCTTCCCTCGGGACTCTTGCTGGTAGCCCAGGATTTCATTGGTGCGGTCTTCAAGCTCGCGAGGAGTGCAAGGAGGGCTTGGGGGGGAGGGAAGTGCCGCAATTCCTCCGACTGTGGCGAGAGACCGAACAGTCAGTTCCTGCAACTTCCGGACACCTCTCCTTGTTGCTCGTTCATATAAATGTCTGGACACAAAGCACAGAACCGCCGCGAACACAGAAGCGGAAGGGATTGGTGCCTTTTTTACTTAAGCGCTCTCCTGCGGTTATTAGCTGTTAAAATAAGGAAAATAAAAATATTTCGAAACTGAATACTTGCGTTAATTTGCCATTTATAAATGTCACAAACTCCACTTAGGCACGTAGCCTCACATGACTATCTATTATGCTAAATAGTGTATGCTTATTCTCAATAAAACTACAATCATTATTAAGAAATATCAGAATATATCAATACAACATTCTTCTTAGATCTTTCTGAATCAATCGACTTGTAGTAACAGCAGAATGCACTAATCAACTAATTTTCGTAAGTTTGTAGGCATCAGCGGTTAATTCCTTTGAACCTTCCATTCCCGCTAAATGTTTCATTACTTATGCTTTACACGTCAGAATGTGCTAGTTAGAAATACATTGATGTTCCGAACAAACACACAGATCCATGAACAACGTCCTCAGGAACATGTCGATGTTAAGTTTATGTACGGAGGTAGAACACAACATTAGAAGATATTCATAAGCCAGACTTGTAGAAGTTACTATATCATGCTTGTTGCCTGTTATTGTAGAGAGTCATTACGCCAGAGTTTAAAACTGTTGAACTATAAAAGTACTTCCAATGAAGTACTGAGGGATTAAAATAAGTTGCATTTAATAGACTTCTGAACACAATATTTCATACTAAAAAACTTTTATCTACGAGAGATTACCTATAGCAAATAAAATATATCTGTCTAATTTTTAAAAATTTTTATGCACGAAAAATCATTCCCATATTTTTATTAAATTATTCCTTACAGTATCTCATTATGTACGTGGTGCGAATTATCTATGCATGCGTGTTGATTTTATTACTGATATGTTCCATACTTTTAATTTTTCATTGTCATATGGTAAAAAAATAGTAATTATTTGTTATTGAATGGTATTGTAATAAGAGTGGAAAAGTTTTCACTCAATATATGTTTCGAACAGCCTTCATTATACATATTTGAGCAAGTATTTGTTTTCTGACCTGAATTTATGGCACGATGTAACAGTAGAAAATGTGTCATACTTCTTTGCTAAATGGTTATCATAAGACGAAGAAATGACTGGCACAATTATCTTCAGGATATACAGCCAGCTCGACAATATATTCCTTTGGTTGCCTACGCACCAGGCTCTTAGCAAGGCCTGTTTGTTGAACCCGGAACTAAAATACACGTATTTCTGTCAACGATGGTTTACGATAAATAATGAAAAAATAGTAATAAAAAAAGAGTTAGATTTTTAAATGCTAAGATTAAATTTAAAGCTCCATCAAAGTAATGAGGCATGTGCTACGTAATGAGCCAATCACAGGTTCGCAAGGTTATAAGGGCTTTGTCTCCTGCCACCTGGTCAAGAGTGAAAGTGCGTTAGTAGCCAATGAACTATACTCGACGTATGGAACATAAGGTATGTGAAGTATATGTAACTGAAGTCGTGAAACTTGCCTGTTCGTATGAACGAGATGTTTCTATTTTTATCTCCTTATTGTGCTAAAAGGTTAAATATGTTCAAATTCTCTAATTATTAAATGATTCTGAACACCACCGATTAATTCTGTGAGCTTGTTCCTAAACTAAACTATCAGCGGAAGGAACATTATCAAATAAAATATACAGACATGTACGTTCCGTTAAGCAAAAGCAAAAGTTAACAGGCCCTCAATTATAAGCTCAATGTTGACATTTGGAAACGTTTGTTTTCATCCACGGTCGTACAAGAACAGGTCTGGACACTCGCCTGGATATTTGACCCCCTTGTTGTTTGGCTGTAGTTCACCAAGTTACCGAGAATATTGTGTTTTATTGGCGCTGATGTTACGGCGGTCGTACTCAAACTCCGCCCACTTCCATTCCGCTAAGATAAACAATTTATCAAAACGTATTTTTTATCAATTTATGAAATACTTTCTTCTTCATAATTTTAAGAAAAGGCTCCAGCAATCTTTATTTGCTTTATAAATTTAACAATGGAAAAAAGTGGGCGGAGTTTGAGTCCGACCGCCCGGAAAACAGCGCCAAAAAGTACGGCATTCTCGGTAACTTGACGAACTACAGCCAAACAACAAGGGGGTCAAGCAACATACATTGTTAGATAGGCGAGTGTCCATACCTGTTCTTCTACGACCGTGGTTTCATCATAAGCCGGGATGTTTCCCTATGTATGTATTTAAGTTTTCTAAGCTGTTAGTCAAATTTTAGTTTTCATCAGTATTAATTTTAAAAATATTGTGAAGGTAGTTTTGCGCAGTACAGAGATGATTAGGTTTTTTTTACTAATATATTGGTAACAGCGAAACACGAGATATGTACTACGCCTTAGTAGCTAGGCAACAAAACGACGCTGGGGTGTTTATGTTGGAATTTACGTCAGGGTTAGTCTGAGTAGAGCCAGTTACAACTTGCGACGTTTTAAGTATAAACCAAGTCGAGTTTCCACGTGACCTAAAAGTGACCAGAGATAATACGACAGGTTTCTTGATCAGCCCTCCCCGAAATGCGGCTAAATTTCTGCTGTCGTCATATTTAGTAAGTTGTTTTAAGGAATCTATAAAATGTTTTGGGCTGTTTTGAAATGTCGCCATTAAATGTCAGCAACAATCTCACTAACCAGTAGTGATCGACACGTGACTGAGCAAATATATAACTCTACCAGGTTGCATTTCGTAAACACATAGAGTATACAGAAAATAAATGTTGTAAGAGTGACTTTGGCGTACATGTAAAGCCAGTCAGTGCCTGAACCAAGATCTGAACATGGATAATGAGTCGAGTGACTGCTACGTGCTTCGTAATGTTTCCCATTGGTTGAGTCTGATTATTTAGTGTCGTGGAATATCAGACTGATAGACGCAGGTACACTCTGGTGCTGGTAGTGTAGTAATATACCCCTGTCTCTGTGTCACGTGCTCTAAGTACAGTCGGTGCTAACACCGCACAACTTGGAACACAACCACGCTATGACACTGACTGTACGACCTAGTCCACAATCTTCCCCAGACCTTCACCTCTGTGTTCAACTTCAGTCCTATGCTATGCCTTTTAACAACCGTGCATCATTATTGAGCTCCTTTTGCATACATGTATCATTTAGTGATGTTTTCGTGTCGCACTAGTTGGTTACATTTTCTGTCTCTTATTTGATGTTCCTTTCACGAAGCCTTCAACAGCCAAAACGGACATTCTCACCGTCGTTTGTAAGCTTGTACATCGATTTTCAGAATATTTATGTCGCTCTAGGGGCACGCAAACTTCGTTTACCTGTACTCCTGAATCATAGAAACACAGGATGTGTATCTAATATCTGACACAGATGGGATTACAATGTAAACAATGCAGTATCTTGTGTATTAATGCGGTGATATACCCGGCGAGAGAGTCTGGACCGTTGTTAGTGGTCCCGTGCATTTTAGCCTCGAACACGGGAACTATTTCCACCCAATGGCTCACTTGAAACTAGCAGCCATGTTAATAGTGTACACTATCACGAATACTGTGCTGACATTCTGTGTTTCTAAGTGCAGCTCACGAGAGATGAATAATGAGAAAGTGTGTGTAGCAGCGTTGTAAGGATTAATGAGCTCTTCTGAATGTCGCACTCTATCTGTATGTGTAGTTTATAGTTTAACTGCACGAAAATACGACAGGACCAGTCTACCACGTACTCGGTGCAATTATAGGTCAACACTAGTAATGACACCCGAATATAACTGTGAATCATTGCGAGCGGTTTGTACACATGCGATAATGTTAAATTACCAAGTACATTTGTGCAACCATACCTCCACTCGCTAATATTACAAACATGGAGTTTATAATTAAAAATAATTGTTAAAACAAATAACTTTATAATTAATCAATAAATGTAACACTTTTGTTATTATAAATAACTTTAACAAATATATATTTTAAAGACAACTGTTATGAAGAATATTGGTCTACGTAAAATGAGTGTTTATGTATAAGGGCATAAAGCAAAGTTTTAAAAGTATTTACATTTATAAACATTAATTGTACAAATTTATTTTCTTAGTAAATATTATAAACTATCTGTAGACGGCATGCGTTGCAACGCCCGTTTTTCTATTTTGTCGTACATTTTTTTTGGGTGACCCGCTCTGCCCCTGTACCACGTTTTAAACCCTCCTCTAAAGAATATTTATTTTTGGAAAACCCTTGCGGGGCACATAAAACAACTCATTGCAAGCGGATGGATCTCATAGAAGCACATAGAATATTACCAAATGAACATTTAGTTATATCTATATACATATATAGTAAATGCCATGTTTCTCGTACGGCAGTATTGTTAAATTTAAACCGTTAACTAAGCCATAATCTATGCCCTACTATGGACCTTTGCATGAAAAATTTACCTGAATTAAAATACGTGACAAACTTTTAATATTGAACTTGTATACAATGGACGTTGTCCCAGGCCTGGAAACCAGAAAATAATGTACCTTGAACGTCATATTTAAGACTGTTGATTTGTTACTAAGTTAAGAAATATTCGCAATGACAAATTACTTTCCTTGTGTAAAATGAACGCCAAGCTCTAAATGCAGTGTTAATCGCGCAGCATACCTCAGAGCTCTGGCGGCAGCTACGATATGGTTTCACATGTTAAATTATGTTCGGTGTGGCTCAGGCACCTTTTGTGATATCGCTTCCGGACAAAACCATTTTCTGCTTTGAGAATAGGAAAATAATGCTAAACGAATACAACTGCAGGGAAAAAATTCTGAATTCCTTTTGGTAGTGTTTTCATAGCATAAAAATGCTTTTCTGCTAACAGTTTTCAGGATATTTAAAAAACTGCCAAAAATATCCTTCAACAATGTACGTGACACCGACATGAATAACAAAGCCAGTGGTGGCTTATAAGCAGCTTTAACACGCACTGAGCCAAATAGAAATTAATTGCACATGCAAGAGGCTATGCCTGCTCCCACCGTGGATCTGATGTAGACAACACTTTTAAGTGATGCATTTGTTAAAACAATTATATATTGTTTAAAAGGTACGTGGTTGCTATTTTCGACAATCTAAAAAAATTTTTGTTGCTTACGTATAACGTAAAATGAATCAAATTTTTCTCCTCGAATTACATTTTTATTTTTGGTAACTTATCGTAAGAATGCATTTACTACTTTTCATTCTCTGCATCAAAACATTAGCATTTACCAATGTATTTGTACGGAATTTGGATCACAGCGCTGGCTCAGATGTAAGCAAAGGCGCGCCTTGAAGTAGGCAATCAATGAAGCGTAACTCCTGACGCGTGTAACAACTGAACGGTAAGTCGGAGACCCATGGTTCCTATCTTCAAAATACTTGTTTTAGTAACCCCAAGCCACCCCTACATTTACAACGTGTGCTTTCTCCGCACTCTGTATAATAAGGAAATATACGCCTCAGCGCATACAGGCAAATACAAAAACAAAGCGAGCATTGTGTTCGGAAAGGTAAAATAACATTTATATTCGCAATTGCGCAAAAATAAACAACATAATAAAGCATGAGTGTCAGGTGTGAAAGCATAAGTGCCAGGTGTGGAAACATTTCACCATGAGACCAGTGCTGGGCGCTGACGTAAATCACGGTGAAGTGCGCTATTACCCTGGTGAGTTCTTTTATTCTATCTGGCTTCTTTTTTATATCGGAGAATGGCGGGCCCGAGCATTGTGCTGGCGTGTCGGAAACAACCGCCCTCTATGCAGTCGCACATAGCAGCCAGCCATACTTCCAGCCCTGCATTCATCAATCAACCGCTATGAACCGATACTATACCACGACGAGACCTCCAGAGCCATTTGTAGGGCAAGTTCCTCCCCTTCCCTCTCTCTCTCTGCTCTTTAATGTTCGCCGCAATGCTCGCAGAGTGATCTCCACCTTCCTCCCCGCCTCCGCCCCTTGTCGCCGCCTCTCTTCACTGCCGCGACCTCGTCATTTGTTTACGTTCGTGGTCATAGTCGAGAAGGTAAGTATATATATATATAACATATTAAATTCTCGTGTCACAGTGTTTGTTTCCATACTCCAATTCTCGTGTCACAGTGTTTGTTTCCATACTACTCCGAAACGGCTCAACCGATTTCAATGAAATTTTGTGTAAACATTCGATAGGTCTGCGAATAGGTTTTTATCTATTTTTTATACTCCTAAGTGCTATTGTTTAGTAAATATTTTTAATTTAATAATTTTAGAACCCGGTCGATAACTGTGTAAGTGATAATTGATCAGTTATCCCCACGAACTGATACCAGTCTATCCCCACCAGGTGTCGCTGCTCTATTATTATTATTTATTTATTTTTTTATTATTAGACCTTTTCCACTTATATACCACATCGTTACACACTTACAATAAGTTATTTATGTGACAAAACAACGTTTGTCGGGGCAGCTAGTGTGTATATATATATATACACACACACACACACACACACACACACACATATATATATATATATATATATATATATATATATATATATATATATATATATATATATATATATATATATATATCGTAGGGCGTAGATACCCATAGACACCCGGTGCCACATTTCTCACTATGAGAGGACTAAATATTGTTCTTATGTAACATCATTGGGCTACATCAACAATTTCACGTTAGAAAACATAAAAGCGAAGGAAAGGGACTAAGATCTTAAATAAGTGTGAGTGTGTGTTTATATAAATAAATTAATGAATGTTCGTACATACGTTACAGTTTTGTCATTTCTTACTAAACTTCCCAAAATAAACACTTTGAGTGGCACAGTGAAGCTGTCACAAAGTAACTCTGGTTTACGGTACTGAACAACAGCCTACACTGTTGCCGTGAAAGTGTAATATGAAAAGCAACGCTTTAAATTTGTTATAAAACACTTTAACATCACATTTAATTTCAAAAAATATACAATAAGGCGCACATATGTGGGGTTTCTTACATAAGTCGTAATTTACTTCCATTTGCTCATACAAATCGAAGCAAATCTCTAGTACAAAGCGTAAACATGAGAAAATAAAATAAACATTATTTGTTTACCTTGAGACTGACTTGGTGTTGTTCTAGTCTGGTGATAAACATAAGCAAACAATAAGCAAACATTTCCTTTTGTTTTGTGTTAAGGAAAGCAAAATATTATTCTGTTCATTACTAAATACCCTTAAGTTGCTCAAGTTATTATTTTTTTCAGGTGCAGTATTCCTAACCCAACCATGACGGGTGTTATGTGCTAACCATAAATAGTGACATTTTAAGTTCAGTTCTGGAGAAATTCAAAAGTTGAACCTATTATAATACGATGAAAACTTGAGCTACTATATGTTTGATACGATTTATGTTTTACCGAAGTAACTCCAGGCTAACACTGAGGTTAGTTCCTTAACACAGGTCAAGGTCGCTACTGTTCGTGTTTCTGAACACGAGTCACTGCTGCTGTGTCTGAATGGCGTATTTGTCGACGAGGTGTGTGACAGAGCGTGCTACGTAACAATCTAACGATTTAATAAATATTGAAATATTCAGTTTTTTTAAGTCAGTATAGTGGAACGAAAAAATCTAGGAAACTAATTTTGCTTATTTTATAAGGAAACATTTTGCCGTGGTGACACAATTGTATAGTGTAATATCTTGCTTTATGATCAAACGTTATAAATATCAGTGCCAGGGATTTATGTCGGCCTTCGTTTTTTGAGATAATATATTATATTCATGGATAGAATGTTACAAAGTGTGGACATCTTTATATTACACGCTTTGCGAAATACACAGCGTTTCCAGTTTATTGATTTGTTCTCACTGCCCTCTGAAGTTTAAACGAGTATTGTTTATAGCTGTACTAAACTTTATTAAATTCACTTAAAACATATTATTATTATTAAGCTAATTGTCGTGGAAAGTACGAAACAGCTCTTGAGGCGAGTATACGCAAATATTTTTTGGACCAATATTTTTTGGACCAATAAAATTGGCGTTTGCATATGTTTCAACAAAAGAATGTTTTCATTAACGTCAAACAATGTTTGAATGACAGGCGTATCTATCAAATCAAATTTAGCTCTCGTACATTCTTCAGAGAACCAGATGTTTTTAGCTCTCGTACTTTCTTCAGAGAACCAGATGTTTTTAGCTCTCGTACTTTCTTCAGAGAACCAGATGTTTTTAGCTCTCGTACTTTCTTCAGAGAACCAGATGTTTTTAGCTCTCGTACTTTCTTCAGAGAACCAGATGTTTTTAGCTCTCGTACTTTCTTCAGAGAACCAGATG
>PNEQ01057827.1:0-20353 GCA_003012365.1 Medauroidea extradentata | reverse complement strand
AGAAGTGCGTATCTGCGATGTCCCGCCAGTCTGTCGCATGATGCGTTCGCATTGCAGCATTGATGTCAGCTTGATGAATACGCATCGCTGTCGGCCGTCCATTTGTATGGCAACTAGTTCCTCTTCTTTAATATGCAGTGTCTCGTCGAGCCAGTTGTGTAGGTCGATAGCGAGAGGCTTCGTGCGGCACTTCACTCGCGGAGTGTTCACTCTGTGTGTAGCCTTTTGGTGATCCATAGTGAAAATGAAGTGTATGTTGTGTTGAAATGTAGAGTAGTGGTTTTGACAGTCTGTGGCTCGCGACGCGGAAGGCACTTACGTATTCGAACTCACTAGCTAACACGTCCGCGCGCCTCGGAATCCCAAGACAGACTTCCAACTGAGTCACAGGGAGTCGGCTAGTATTCGCAATAGTCCAGTGGTTAGCATGCCTGCTTTGAAAGCAAGGGGTCAGTGGTTTCAATCTTTGCACAGGAGCCAAAATTTAATGGTTAGTAATTAACATCACAAGTCGATGAACAAGCAACATTTAAGATGTAAATTTGAATGATAGTGAAAATATTGCAGAAAATAAAATTTTGATTTATTCTTCAGGCTGGCAAATTAAGCTTGCAGCAGTTTTGCAAATTAAGCTTGCAGCAAGCTTACAAATCAAGCTTGCAGCAAGTTACAAATGTGTAAACTAGGCAACTTGCAGTAGGCTTATTACAACTTTATTGGCTTGCATTTCATGCTTGCTGCAAGGTTACTGGCTTGCATTGGCAAGCTTGCTACAAGCAAGTTTTTTCTGCTGTCTGGGAGTTAAGACAGAGAAAAATATTTTTAGCTTTTAAACATATTTTATTTGAAATGATGTCGATATAATACAAAAAGGATTGTTATATGTTAAAAAAGATTTTTTTCCTTCCACAAAAACACAAAACACAGCGTCCTATATCAAGGACGTCAGTCCAACCCACACACTTTGTGTCCTACATGTAGGACACCAGTCCAATCAATGAAAATATTATTTTTTGTCAAACTTCTAACCATACTTTCACAATTCAAACTGTAATTAAAAAATATTTTACCTTTTCATTTTATGGTATGAAAACCCTTGAAACATTTAACGTGAACACCGACATCACATTTAGAATATCATATTGTTGTCTTCGCATGACACATTCTTTAGCGAGTTTGCTTCTCCTGTGGAACGATTCAGTGGTCCTTTCCATCAAATCTGGAATCTTGATGGTAAATTTGCCGCATTTGTCAAGACTGTCATTACTGCAGAGCAGACACGTAGGTTTCCAATGATAAATTTGAAGTGTCTCTTGACATGGCATTTGATACTAATACATTATGAGTATCAGGGCTACTTTCCCAGAAAATGTTCCTTCGTGGAACATCTATGTAAACACTCAACAACAAACCAGCAATAAAGCGTCTCATTTATGTTTCAGTTATGTCCCCCAACAAATATTTCTTTGCAGCATACTGATTAGTGTATATCGTTATCAAGGAAACAACTTCATCGTCAAAAAATAGATCAAACAATTGTTCGGGTGTTACAGAATGTGTAGCTGTCTGCAACAATGACCACTCTGTGCTATCATGTAAAATGTCACCTTCTGACCAGTGATAAAGTTTATTCTGTTTCGTAGTTTTTTTTAAACACAACGTGGAGTTTTATTTCTACATATCTCAACACTTGATCGTAGCTGGTTACCACGGAGATTATCAATACGCGGATTTTCCTCACATACAGAATCTTCGTCGGTCACATGCGTTTGCAGGCGGAAGAGTAGTGATTGCTATTTCTCCAGAATCTTCATCTGTATCAGATTCTGCGAGCATTTCCAATGCTTCATTTAGCGAGAATCCTCTGAAAAAAAATACAAACTGATGTGAAATCAATATATTAGCAAAGAGAAAAGTGAATTATTATTTTTTTTTCAAGAAAAAGGGTGTGTACTTGTGAATACACATTTAGGTGCAAGTTATACTGTTACTAAAATCTGGTGTCCGTAGGACAAGGTAATAATATCTCAGTAGATATTCAATAAAATATGCCTATTTAATGTGTACTTTGAAAGATCCTTAGAGCCATAAAGAATTACAAAGAGGGACGCAAAAATTATGGCCTAGTTCACAAAGTAAAGATGCCAGTTCTTGTAGCAAATACACAACTGATGTATAAATATAATTTTTTAAAAAATATTAAATTTTCATTGTCCTATATAATACATTTCAGTCACAATCAGATATATTAAAGAAAAGATACAATTTATTTCAACCACAAAATAAATAATAAATATTAGTATTTTCTGTACAGTTGTCCAATATATATAGGACACCAGGCGCATCTGGGACATATTACAAACGTATGCTTTGATATAAAATAATGAAGTTGCTCACGGCTTCTTGATTTTGTTTCCTTACATGAAACAATATAATTATTTTATTTTCAGTCACTTAATAGTCGGGCAAAAAATACATTTCTATGTTACGGGGTACGGAGAGATAAGATGTCGAGTGAATTAACTCAAATACTCAATGGTCAATGAAATCTGAACTACTACTTATAACTTGATGGAGTTTTTGTCGAGTAGATATTTTATTAGAGGACGTTTATTTACACATCACTAGGCGGTAGCAAATTTTGCTTTCGAAAAATTTAATTAAATACACAAAATTCATTAAAATAGAGAAATAATATATTTATAGTTTTTAATATGACAAGAATCAGCCCTCTATAGTAATTGAGATTCCAAAAAATACTCGCGTTCTGATTTGAAAATAATTGTTACTTTTGTAAACCTCTGCTAGACAGTTTTACGGATAGTAAAATTATTTTAAAACGAAAACGAGGGCACATTTTAGTTTCGGTAATAATAGAGATCTGGATAGTAATATATTAAAACTATAAATGTTTGGGTTTTACATTTTTGTGGATTTTTCTGTTTCAAGTCCTTACTTTTATAAATTTTTTTTCTAATTTTTTACTCGCAACCAAACTATCGTACCGCCAGTGCAGTGCAAATAGACGTCCAATAATAAATCGACGATTGCGTATTCCATTCGTTTGTTTGACATCTTACCATTACATACCCCTTAAGCGATAATACTGTGAGTTTACTCGGAACCAGAGGCCATTAGTGACGTCATTCTAGTGGTGTGTAAGTCGCTATTGAGAGGTGCAGTCAGTCTAACATGACCACGGGTGTAACGACAAATTTCTACCTGCGCTGTGCTGCAGTGGAGTTGATGTCTTAGGATCACTTGTATAAACATTTGTTGATCCCTGTTAAACTAACATAAGATCAAGCGTAATCAGTGATCAAATATTAACCGACTTGCATAAAGGACTTGTTCAATAAAATGATCTCTGGTTTACTGACTGTAAGATCAAATTTACCATAGAGTAAGGTGGTTTGTCAACGATTTCTTGATTGGTCAAAAATTATGAAGTCATTGTGCAGATGTATTTTATGTAAGTTTAACAAGAAATGTACTTTATCTTTAGTTTAGTGTAATGAAAACAAAACAAGAAGGTACGTTGTTTATTTAATAATTTAGCCAAATACTTACTTTTCTGGCAGAAAAATACAGTGCTTTAAAGTAAGTATAAGAACATAGTAAATAATTATCATATTCAGGAAACAAGATGAGCTGTAGGAAGTGTCTGTGAGTAAAATTATTTCATATTAGTGGCAAATAGTAATTACTTTGAACACATGTTAAGTGATTGGCGTGCAGCATGTATGGAACATATTACCTGAAACTATCATTCACTTTGTGTGGTGTAGCATCTGTATTTCGGAAAAGTTATAATCTTTCAGTGTGGTTTGTTGACTATTGGAAATTTGACTCATGTGTTAGGTACAGATTAATTAAAGACACTTGTCCTTTGCCTTGCATTAGTAAAACAGCTATGGTTATGTTTGTTTTAAGGCGAACTGTTATCTTTTTTTAAACAAGTCGAACAGTTATACATATATATACACACACACACACAAACGAAAGTCCTTCAAAATGAGTTTACCAGTACACCTAAGTACTATCGTTTCAACATCGCAAAAAATAGTACAATGCATTATATTGTAATTATTAATCATTTATAGAGCAAAGAGTGAAGTTGCTATAAAATTCGTCATAAGACTTACAATGACAAGTAATACATAGACAAACAAAAGATAACGATATTTTAGCAAAGAAAAATCATACATTGTCTCAAGAAAGACATTAAACTAAATGTGCCCTTCTGCTCCCTCAGTTCAAATACAATAAAAGGAGTCCAAAACAGTATACTTAACTTTCACCAATAATTTAAAGTACTTAATAGTAATTTGAATGTTCCTGATAGGTCTACTGCTGTGTATTATGCAATTGTTAGAATTTCTAAATGTATGCCCTACACATTTTGTCTTCATTAGTTGAAACAATAGTATCAAATTCTCTATTAGCTTCATTTTATGGGCAACTTTGTGGACAATCCTACATACTGTAGGCTCACGAATCCCGTTCTGTCACCACATAAAATCAGAAATCAACAACTTGCGTAACATGTAATTTTTAAAACAACTTATTCATAACAGGAATGTTTTATTAGGAAATATTACGTCATTTCAATTAAATTACAAACGGGCTCTACATGGAAGAGAATTTTGAACAGACACAGATGGGATGGGAAAAAAAATAGAGCAAGCCACTCAATATTAGTACTGAGGCATTTCGCTGTTAAGTAACTTCAGTCTATATGGACAAAACAAGTTGATTGGTTACGAAAGAGAGAAGAGCACTAGGTTTGCTGGAAAGGGTATTGAAGAGATCTAGCTGTGTGATTAATGAAAAGGCACACTGCACAATGGTACAGTCAATTTTGGAATACGTGGCTGCAAAGTGGAAACTGATGTGCAAAGAAGGGCAGCGTGATGAGTGAAAGGTAGGTGGAGAAGGCATGCAGAGGCATGATGGAGAGGAGGAACATAATAAAGAGGTTATATGTAATGGTGAAGGAAATGGAATGGAGTACACTGAAGGACAGAGGGATATTTGGAAGACTAGTCAGGATGTACAAAGTTGTGAATGGAGAGGGAGAATGGGGAGGTTTACAGTTCCACCTAACTAAGGGAGTGTATAGGAGTAATAGAAACAACAGAAGATACTAAAGGTGTGGATGAGAAAGAAGCAGGGTAGACAGTCTATGCTTGTGAGGAAGGAGTGGAATGTTTTGCAGGTTGACTTAGTGACTGTGAAGGGGGTTGGAAGTACATGAAGGGTTTGGGGAGGATAGTGTCGAGGGGAAGTAATCTCGCCACAGGTCGTCAGCTGACCTACTAGTATTTATTTATTACTATCCCTACATGTGCAGTACATACCTACTGATGCAAAAATAAATGTAATGTTCTATGCAAAACTTTAATGCTATGGATTAATAGTTTTTGGTATGTCTTTTGTGGGAAAGCAAGTTATAAGGCCTAGGTAATTAAATTTTTTTTTCTTGAACAAAATCTTAATAAACATCACAAATCTACATTCACACAACCTGTACATTCAAATGAAATGTATGTTTCAGTAGCAAAAATATCGCTGTTTCAAAAACTAAATTATTTTCTAACTTAATTTTTGCCTTCTTGATTCCTTGCTAGACAAAATTTCCTACTAGGGAAAATTTGAATCAAGTCAAATAACTGATACATTGCATTACAACTTTTTAGCTTTATAATTTCAAGTTAATTCAATCAAAATTGAAAGTGAAATATTCACATCCTAGCACAACATTTTACCTTCGTTTGGCACACATAAGCTGTCAGGATTAATATTTTGCAACAAAACTATTGAAAGAAAATGGATTTCACATGAATTGAAATTTATCTTTACCAAGTATGAATTAAGATATGTTTAATTTAAAAGTATTTGTAAAAACTACAATTACTGCTACTGAACGAAGATCTTTTGTTTGAACCATGAAAATTGGTGGTTCAAAACTAAGTTAACTTTGACCGAAGATCAGACTAAACATGGTTTTATACAATGTAGTTGAAGGTAATCTAAGATCAGTGACCATCCTAAACTCAGATTAAGTATTGCACTCCTTTTGTACAATTAGCCTTTAATAGCGTTCGAGCAATGAATCACGAAAAGAAACATATGGTCTTGCACAAACAGTGTTGATAAACTATAAAATATGGGTTGCACATTTTCTGTGCATTAATTATTAACATGTCTAATCCACTTGGAATCTATAAACGACTGTTGATTTACAGTAGTATAACCTTTATTATTGTATTCTTGCTGCTGCTGCTATCGTTCACGCTGCTCAAGATGTCGTAACGGCAGCTGAAAACAGCATATGCAGTTGTGGATCCATGAATGTGCCCCAAAAGCTATGTACTAGTAGGACTGTATAGTATTGTTGTAACATCAGTTTTGAACGATCCTGAATTGTATAGGCTGTATATTATGAAGTGAGCATTCAACTTAGTCCTTCTTAACTTCTACTTTCAGCCCGCTAGTGTGTTTCTGCTGCATGTAAATATTGCACGGTGCTTTTATGTAAATAGGCGTGTACAGTGTTGAAGCCGGTAGATGTAATTTACAATATATACTCATTACACACACAGGGTTTGAATAGTTGCAACAATCAACATTATAACTAAACATAAAAACTCGTGATTTGACAACAACATAACGTGGGTTTCTGTGCTTCCAATAATGTATTCAAAACACATTAATGCAGCTATGAACGCGTAATATGCGCATGATATATTATAATTTTAAACACAAATTCGACACTGACAAACACACGACACATTATTCAAAAAGTCAAGTTCCGTTGAGTTGCATTACCATATTCGACAATACATTCACACCAATAACTGTAAATAATGCGTTATCTTATTGTGGGAAACAGAAAATATTTTATGTTTCTTGGTAACATGTAAATCGAAATACAAATGTTGACAACCGTTAAACGTAACAATTTGCAGAATACCAATAACTTCACAGCACTTCGAAATGTAATTTAGCCTATAAGTACTAAGTTTTAATGCTTTTTATTGAGTTATAACAATCCATGTTTATTGCACACTGGATAAACCGTGAACGAACTACGCTTCCTCGTAGCGAAGCTAACTCAAAACGGCAAAATCTTGGTGGAAATTCGAACTACGGCGGTGGCGGAGCGAACTTCGCATCCTGGTGTTCCGACCAGCTGTGTCTCAGCCTGAAGGCGGGAATAGATCGCAATTCCAAGAAACGTTGCATTTTTTTCGTTGCTTTTAGCTTGTGTTGCGTTGTCTCTTGTATTTTGTTTGTTGTCCACTGTTCACTGTTTATGTCTACTTCCATATATTTTAATTTTTTAATTTTGGGAATCTGGTTCTATTAGTGTCTGTCTTTTGTGTTTGAGTATTGTGTCAATATTCCACCGAATTCTTAATTGTCTAATTTAATAAAATAAAAAACTTTCACAATTTCATTGGGATTGCATTTTTGTTTTGCTTTTGTGTGTGTATTATGTCTGGTTTTTTTTTTTTTTTTTTTTTTTTTTTTTTTTTTTTTTTTTTTTTTTTTTTTTTTTTTTTTTTTTTGTTATTTTAGTACGTTGTCATTCAACACAAGGACTAACACTTCGTTTAGCGAAAATATTTTTGAGATGAACACAGTAAAACTCAAATTTATTGAAGACTGGAGTTCACAGACACGGCAAAAGGGTTTGTGCGCATTTTTAACGGTAAATCTACGCGAAAACAGAATCGTAATAAAATATTATAAGTGTGGGTGTTAATATAAACTTACAACGCGCGCCATATGGTCGCCACTGCAGTAAATATGTTTAATTAATAGACCTAAGTGTTACTCAAGGGTCATAAATTACCGATGAAATCATAAATTTGTCTTGCGAACATTCTTTCTTCTCGCCATCATGTAAGGGTAACGATGAAATAAATTTGAAGCATTTACCAGTGTACCAGACTTTATAGAGGAAAAAATATATATTTAGATACTTTGTCATCGTAGAAACGAGCAGGTGCACGTGTCTATAGCATCTAGGCATTCTCGCTCCCATCCACAGTCAAGGTACCACCCCCCCCCCCCCCAAAAAAAAAAGATGCCGGAGAAGAGGAGAGGACCAGCCTGTAGTCTCAAGATGAGAATGTTTAATATTTCATTAATAAGGATATAATGAATTTTTGTAAATTAAGAAAAATATTTAGTGTAATTGTCTGTGTATAGCTGAAATAAATAAAATAATTGTTCAATAAATACGGCGGTGGCGAGAGGTTGCTCTCCTTGAGGGGCGGGACCATCTGATATCGAAGCTTCTTCCGATGAACCCAACTGAACCAAAGCCTGCAGAGCAAGTGGCAGGGATTTCGGCGCCAACCAGGAGCCAAGCGAGAGTTCTTTAACAGTTTTAGGATAGACGTCGACGAGCCGCGAAGTATATTGTGCCGGGTCGCCACCGTCGGGCATCGATTTAGGCGTCGGGATGCCTTTCAGTAGAAACGTCGTCGAGCTGTGTAGTACGACAGGCTGGGACGCCTACATGTATTATTTAAAAAGTATTCACAATATTGCAGTTAGCTTGGTAGACAGCTGACGGTGCCTCCGCTTACGTGACCGTTGACGTTGAGATTAGTGGACTTAAAATCATTAAGAGTCATACCGACAAAGCTAGTACAATTAAAGGTCCACCAGGAGAGGAGTTTAACGATGTGTTACCCGGGAAAATAGAACTTTCCGCCCTAATTATTTTTTCACTCAAGAACCTAGAACTTTATTAGCAAAATCCAATGTTGACGCTGCATCAACTTGAAAATGCATTCGAGTTCTAATTTGTGAAGGTCTCATTTCTCTACCAGTCAGTCGTTATTTAAGGAAATTAAGATCGTCATGTAGTGAACGTTGAACTTTTATCGATGGAAAATTTTTTAACCCTATCAATGAAGGCTTCCGCTAGAACTTCAAGAGAATCGTCATCAACACCTTCTAGACACCCGTGCAACTCGTGCGACAAGACATTTGCATAAGTTTACTCCGCAAGAAGGAATATATACACTCGGCCACACAACAAAAGTCGCCTCTCTATAGGCCAGAAATTTGTATAAGTCCCACTTCGGGTATCTTTGGCAGCGTACAGAGGCACACATCGAAATCGCAACAACCCAGTGAGCTCCTCACGACACTCTCGTACCGTTCTTGAGACGCAGATTCGAATCCCGTTGATGGAATAAAATTTTTAATTTTATCCTCACAGAAACCATGTATGAAGAATGACAATGTTTAAAATAAAATAAGTATTTATCATGTATTTCATTTTCAATTAACAAAAACCTAATATATAACGTCAAGTTTATTCCGACTATTAGCTACGTTAGTAAAATACGAAAATAACTGTCGTAAGTTTGCGAACTTAAAATATCCGTGTGGTATTCAGGTAAGACCAAATTATTAACCAGAATTTATTTATTTAAAACAAAGGAACCAAAGAGCTCCAACTTCAAACTGTCATAGCAGGCCCTATTTTTTAATTCTAAGTTACTAATTGTCATAAGAACATAACAAATTATGGATTGTTCACACTGGCATTTTAATAGTTTAATAATACAAGGAAACGAATGTCACCTGGGTCGTTTGTCTTTTACAATGTAATATTATGAAGCACAATGCATTTAAGATTCTAGGTAAAGAAAGTTATTTCCGTTAAATACTTACACCAAACTTATAACATACTATACAACATTACAATCGTCATAATAAGTAAACAATAAATTACCGATCACGTCAAGCCGTTCGTAGTAGACGGTGATATTGTGAGCCGTTCAATATATATATATATATATATATATATATATATATATATATATATATATATATATATATATATATATATATATATATATATATATATACATACATATAAACAAAAAAATTGTGAATTTTGTATAATTTACTACAGCGTGTTGCGTTCATGCCCAAAAATCAATAATCGGTGCTGATGACTCAAGACTATTCTAAATACCTTTGTTATATTTTTATGTAATGTTCAAATATCCTTATTTGCCACATAGTAGTCTGAATCAAATACACATGATTATTCATAATTTATAACCTTATTCAAGATTAACACTACAACGTGCGTGTTAGCTTTAAATGGAATGATGAGATAATTTTTTTTGTAAATTGCAATTAGAACGTTAATATAAAAAGTTGATAAGGGTAGATATTTGGAATGTAAATTTTAACAACTTTTTTTTAAAGGACCTCTTTGACAAATGAATTAAACATTTTATGTTACATTGGTAACCTTCAGTGTTGGGTGTTTCTTTCATTGTGACATAATTAATAATTTAAACCAACTATTAAAACGTCCAGCAACGCTTAACCATAAACCGGGAACCTCTTGACATGCAAAGCAGTTATTTTCATACGCGACAAATTACGCGTTAACGGGTGCCAATTACAGATAAGTAAAGAAAAGTGTGATGTGTATAACTTTGATATAAAACATACAGAGGAAACACGCAATAATATATGTAAATTGAAAGTTGATTAGATTACTATAGAAAACAAAGCAGTCCAGTGACATTTTAAACACACATGTTCATTGCTAAAATGCCTTATTCACTTGCACTGATTAGAAGTTCTATAATTGCGCCCTTACCTTTTGAAATATTGTTTCTTCAAGCATTTTTAATACATTACTTAAATTGATTGCACATTTGCTAAAACATGCAAATGAAGTTTGTTAAGACAGATATAACTTGCTTTGTTTAAGTAATGTAGTATCAATTTCGTTTGTGTTTCATATGGTAGTAGTTATTATTTACTATATATATATATATATATATATATATATATATATATATATATATATATATATATATATGTGTGTGTGTGTGTGTGTGTGTGTGTGTGTGTAAACTTCTTACACGTTCATCTATGACAATATATTTCAGGAGCTTTGTTCGTAAAATGAGGAAATCTTACAACATATCAGATCAAGATCGCCAACATCAGTGACGCTGCTTGGGACAGCCACATGTTCGTCGGCCACATGACCAGGGAAAGACGTCTCGTGCTTGTGTTCTGCCGAGCTAAAACTTCGGAACTGGCGATTATGGGTGTTCTCAACCTTCCCCTGAACACATTCCCTCGTCATTTAGCCCCCACACATCTCAGAGTCACGTTAACTTATATGTACACAACAAGGCGATCCGGGTTCAAATCTCTGTGCTGCCAGTCCCCTGATTTTCACATGTGGGAAACGTGTCGGACGATGCCGCCGGTCGGCGGGTTTCTCTGGGATCTCCAGTTTCCCCAGCCTCTTCTATCCAACACTGCTCTATGCTCACATCGTAACACGCCTCACCGGCGCTAAAAACCTCGATGTTAAAAAGAATTGACCAAAATCACTCACTTTAACTGATATGTTCGCTCGCAACCTTCTGATATCATAAGTTAAACAAGTTTTCAAGGTAAATTTCCGCCATAAGTAGCTGTGGAGTCGATGAGGCGGTTAGTAAAATGAGAGATGGTTTCACAGATAATGTTATGTCTATTAGAAAAAAAATCATTTAATTTATACATTGTAGCATGGCATTTTTTTCCGCAAGAAAACTATATTCCGTTCATAACCTCGACAGCTTAGTAAACAGGAAGAGACAACTAAATTATCCCCGTATCAATACTCGCGCAAACAGTGGAGAAACTAGTAACGTTGAGAACCCTAATAAAGTGGAATAATAATAATTATTATTCATAATGCTAAGTACGTTTTTACAGTACAGTATCGAATATTGTATTTTATCAAAATGAGGTAGTTTGTAAATTAAAGGCAAGTGTTGAGGCAACTTGTGTGACCTAATGCGTATGGGAAAGTGGTTACCCTACAGCCAAGAACAGCGACAGAACGTGTTATCTTCACATGCCTCCTTGACAATAGTCTTATGATTGTCCATTGCCGTGACGGTGCAGACTGCTATGACATTCCTCCCGTACTTCAAGACGTACTTCCTCCCCTTCCGAGGATTTGAGGACATGAAACACAGGACCCTACTCTATGACCAAGCAGCCAATCAGTGCTGGGCTTGATTAAAAGTAATACTTTATTTAAAGTTATAAAAGGTGTGGTAGCAAATGTAAGTCAAGGTTTCACATAGAAGTGTAACGCGTTCTTTTGAGGAAAAAATGTATTGTGAAAAGAAATAATGACGAAGACTGCTAAGGATATGCCGCTGCTATGAGGCGCGTTCTACTAGATAGGAAACTGCTGGGTGGATTGATTGTTGTGGTTTTGTACGCAAGAGCAGCGACAGGATGATAGTTTTATTAAGTTTGGACACTACGCCGTGGAGATGATAGAACTGCAGACGCGAGTTGGAGTCAGCTGCAACAGTTTATAATTGTGGCAATGATCCCTGTTTTGTTACTTTAAGATTCCAAGTCATGTCAATGCAGTTGCGTCCAGAAGGAGTTGTTGCGTAAGAAGCTCGCAGTCCGAGAACAGTTCGCCTACCTCTTGTGTTTATTTGGATTACTACCGCGCTGTGCCAAGCCTCGTAAGTGTCGGGTCGCAGTAATGAGCAGCGCGCAGAAATGTATGAACGAGAGTGATAACATACATTCTTTCATTTACACCCTTAAAATCTGATCAAAGATGAAACATTACAGGAGTGGTGCCCAAGCGCTCAAGGACGATAACAGTTGACGCTCAATCAAAGAGGCGCCTAGCAAACCTTAACAGAGTCGACGAACATGAGTAAGTCTCCTGTGCATTGTTAAAACTTATTATAGTTATTACCTCGGTGTGGTGTCACGTACCGTCAGATAACCTATACAATGTTTTGTCCAAATGATCTGGCCAGATTTTCTACTCATTCAAAGATTAAACTATCTTCGAAAATAATTGTTTATTAGTTAGCCTATTAGATACTTGTATAAAACGCTGTGATTACTATTATTTACAAATCTCACAGATATATGTATTAAATAATTTATATTTATGTTAACGAACAGGTTGAACAAATGAAACCTACCGTGCTGTTGAGATGTTTCTCGTCGTGTTCACACGTCTGTGTTTCTCGGCGAGACTGCGCCAGAGTTTCCTCTAGGTACTGCACCTGCGGAAATTATAACACACATTTATCCAAACAACTTGTTCAAAGTTATGTAAAACATTCACAATTTATCACTGCCTTCAAGTGACATAAAGGGAAACCTTCAAACTTAGATTGGTTTTGCCACTGCTAGATGTTTAACATAAAAATAACTTCTTTCTTGAATTATTTTACCTTTAGTAAACTTGTATCTAGAATTTATGGAAATGTGTTTGTTTCGGAGTATACATTTATTACATGTATCAATGTTTTGTATATGTGAATTGATAAGTGTGTATCAAAATTAATTTACTAAGCTACGAATATTGATTTAGTTTATTAAATATTTAGGTGGGAGTTAGGTATAAATGTTAATCTGCATGGGACACAAAAGTATATCAGTTGCCTGGTTCTGGTAGAGGCAGGGCGTTAAACACAATTAACTGTGAACGGAAGTCTTATTCGAATTTATCGTAACTTAGTTTTTTAAACAGTGTTTTTATTTTATTAAAATTCATCAGAATTCAATAATAAGTCGTTAGGTAAAGGAAAGAGGAGGGGTTGCAATTGGCATTCCGTTAAAAATTATACATGAACCATTATTTCTGAAAAGCATATAAGTAAAAACTAAAAAAAAATGTAAAATATAAAATTTTTCTGAAATATGTATTTGTAAAATATATTTGTTGGTTTGAAATCACTTCAGTAAGGAATTAGGTTCCTTTAGAAAAAGAAGCCAAATCATATAAATTGAGGATACACTTTATATTATTGGCATGCATGTACAGTGCGCACGTGTTAGGACGTCACTTTGTCCTTCACGTGAAGGCTCTTCTCAACTGTACATCATACAGAATGTGCACACATGTACCCTACCTACCTAAAATACCGTGGTCACAACTAGCTGACACTACGGATAGCAGTGTCGACACTGCTAACGTTATGCATGCATTCATATTTTGCCGACTGAGGGGTGAAGTGAGAGGGCAAGTTTCGAGCTGTTGTTATGTGGACGGCTAACTGCATTTTCTCGCATGTCGGAATCGCCCAGCGGAGAAAAAGTCAGCTTTCTTTACACACCTTTCATTAATATTATCAGAGGGTTTTATTCTTGTTACTCTGTGTAATAGCTGTTCGATTATCATTCAACTATTTCTATCACTGATACTATTTCCTATTTCGTTTTATTATCAACACGATTTTGTGGAGGAAGAGATTGGAGCAACATAGCAATATGGGCCTAAGTAAACACCACTATTTAAGAACATGAAACCGTTACTGGAAAACAAAAACAAAACCAAAGCAGGCCTACTCAAAACAAAGAAAGTACATGTGCACATGTATACACACCTCATAAATGCATCTCTTCACGAATGGCACGCAATTGTAACACAAACTTCGTCTCACAAAATATGTTCTGAACTCAAGCTTCAGCCGACTACCTGCTACTACCCAGAACGTCTCCTAGCACTTGCCACATCCTGCTGAGTTTGCAGGGGGTGATTCGCCTCATTCATAGAGTGTGCCACCGTCTCTCACTCGTGATAGCACTACGAAAACTAGTTCGCTCGACACTCATAGATGGCGTGCATGACACCTACAAGCCTGTAGGAAGCTCTAATTATATAATTTTTAAAATATATTGTTTGCAAATACCAAATATTTTAGTTCTTTCTGGAATCATCGGGGCCCCTTGCAAACTGGGGCCCAGGGCAGAGTGCACCCAGCTGCCCCCCGCCCCCTCTGGGTGGGCGTGCATTGAGGCAGACGTTGGTTTTCGCCAGGTGCTCTACATACCTCTTAGTCTTCTAGATAGTCCAGAATTTTGCAATGTACTTTAACAACATTTTCTGTAGGTTAACGACAAAGACGGGTTCAGTGTGATCCCTATTCCCTGCAACTGTGTCGATGGTCCAGTTTTACATCTCCGACTAGACAGGCAGCTACCATCCACACTGAAGAGATTACTAATTGAACTAAAGGTGAGATCGTCGTCTGCGAAACCATTGTGAGTTGTGTCACCTAAGATCTCAGACATGGTAAATAACTTATTTCCTCAGTGGGAAGGTGCAGTGGCTGAACACACACAGCTGTTATGAAAAAAGGAAAGGCGCCTTCGTTCACACCTCTAATGTGTGAAGTGTATTGGTCATAGCCAACTTAATATTCTATACCATGCTCTCATCTCACACGGACGGCCTGACTCATCACGTGGAACTGAAAGTTACCTGGCTTTACATATCAAACAAGAGACTTACAAGCGCAACGAAACAGAAGCTCGCAACAAAATTAATGGCAATGTAGCTAATTTTACCTTCTTCCTCTCTAAAGACAACAATGATATTCAAGACTACAAACCAGCTCTACGACTTAACCCTGCCAGGGGAAAGCACTATCTCTCCTCATGTTCGATCCCTGGGCAATAAACCATGCTTATGTGTACTCCAGCAAGTAGTGTGTACTAAACTAACTGAGTTTGAAAATGAAGAGGACAGTGGTTTTATTTCGAACAGAACTTATATTGAAATCTTCAGAGATGGTAACAATTTTCGTGTAATGTTTAACCACTTACTCCTCACACTGATAGCAATGTTACTGTTTGTTTTGCATATGAAGACGAGAACTGTGCAGTTTATTTGTGTAAACCTTACTAGCCACTGCCTCAGACTCCGGACCAACTGAAATAAAGTATTGATACGTCCGAGAGAGTTGCAAAGGATAAATGTGATAGGTTGCAACATAAAAAAAATGTATATATTTCTACAAAAAAAAGCAATGCCTGATATATAGTAAGTAGCTCCTTATTGGTGTCCTTTAAAGTGAGAAAAATTGTTGCAAGAAATTAAATTCTCACCAGCAAATCTTCTGATGAGTTATTACCAAAAATTAAATTCATGTCAGTGAAGGTAATTTTAAATTATCAGTCAAGATAAAGGAGGCAACATGTAACAATGAGTATGCAAGTGAAAAAGAAGCAGAAGTTTCTGGAAGTTTGTTCTGTTATATCAATTTCACTTGCATGAGCACTATATTATTGCACATTATGAAAAAATCTGTAACTATTTCATATTGAAGATGATGTCATACAGCAAAAACTCCTCTACCATTTTGTAGCAACATCGTTACTATGTTTGACAGTTCTCTGTAGACCAGCAATGTGACAAGGTGCAGTGTTTTGCTGCTGCTGAGCAGTGAGAGCATATATATCATGGAGATCTGTGTGTGGAATATTCCTACTGGGATGGTGAAGGTAATTACGATACATACACAGAAACGTATAACTTGGTTGAACATTGGCTGAATGTACATTATTCTACGAGTTGGGAACACTGTCAGCAGATGATTGGCTGCAGTCCTGAAGGGAAATGTGGTTTGTTCAATTGTAGAGCAATATCACACTTATTGCCTCCAATAAAGATGTTGTAGCACATCGATAACTTTAAAATCACTTAATTAGGCAAACAGGTTTATCACCAGACCCCTCCGAGACTGAAGTCAGCTCTACATCCTGTGGTATCACTGCAGAAGAAGAAGACGAAAATATGCTGAATTACAATCTCGGGGCCAAGGCAACCATGGAAGGAAAGGAATTTGTTGGTGATTCTACTTATTTGTCCTGTTTTTTTTTTTGGGGGGGGGGGGGGGATTACCTTGCATCCTTGGTATGTTAACACGTATGTGCAATACTCAATGGTATTTCAAAGTACCGGAAGACTGGAAATCATGATTTGAGTAAATATGTGTTAAATGTAATGCATTGTGCGTTTAAAACTGGACTCCTTGTTACATGTGAACTAGTGTAATTTGTTAGGATTGTGAGGTATTAATGTGAGTGTGTTTGTGTGTGCGTGTGTATATATATATATACATATATATATATAAATATATATATATATATATATATGAAAAATTAAACATCTTAAAAAAATATTTTTCATGATACTTATAACTAAGTATTCGCAACTAGCAATTCCTTAAAAATAATATATAGTTCAACATAAACAGAGTTGGATGTTTAAATGGAAACATAACATTTTAATCTCTGAAAAATATTATAATGGTATAGCCTACTTATAAACTGCGTCTGGAACTACCAGCTGCTACAATGATTATGAAATAAGACAATGGTTAAAATTAATATACCCGAAAAAATCTAAATATATGTACTCGGAAATAAAGTAAGCATAAATATTTTTGTGCGTCTGAACCTATGAATCACAATAACTTAAAAGTTAAAATACGAAAAAATATTCATTATGTCGAAATATGTTGAACGGCTTTTGTGGTGTAGAGAGGTACATCTTTTCAGTGAGGCAAGCATTTTCAGTGAGAACAAATTACGACTAAAACTCCTCTTGAATCATTCTCTGTAGTTAGTTTTCCGACTCGCCTTGCAACTATGTGACCAGGTACGACTAAGAGATAGCGAGCCCTCCTGAGACCTTATCTCCAGACCTCACCAGCAAACCATTAGTGTGGCGAGACCGAGAGTGATGTTACAATACCCTGGTGACACATGGAGTGCTGCACGGAGGAGGAATTGCAGAGTGCTTGTACAAACCTGGTCTCACATCACATTTCCTTACTAGCATCAATCGTTTGTGGGGAACTACTAACAAGGTGTTCTTGGAATTCTGCGCAAATGTAATTTACCTCAAGTCCTGTGCAGAGCTGCAACGTCGACAGAGCATAGTTATTGTTTGTGATGTGTCATGTAGATGTGTACAAATCTGAAACTTCAATGTCGTATAGGTTAAAAAATTCGGGAGGCCATCTGTTTCATCAGCAAATAGTAACGCACGATTTTTACTTCCCACCACTGCATCTGCGCCCACCGTCACATTCACTCTCATACCACTCACACATCCTCCCAATCCCTCCTACAAGTGATCTTATAGTGAATTATGAGGCCTTGTATCTTCGTCTTTGTTCACTGCTTATAGATTATTCGTCGAGCTCGCTTTACTTTACTTCCCCCTATCTACGATTATCTCTGTTTCAAGTTTCTGCAAGTTTACCAATCGAGCTGCCAGCAAGCGTTCCACACCCATCGAGACATATTTCAGTTACTTTGTTGTCGATCTGCCATCATGCATTCTGCTACAGCGAAGACATCTTGTTATCATCACCACTTCTGCTTCAGCCATGGATGCTATTGCTTCGACCTGTGCTGATGCATGTTTATACCTGCAGTGCTGGTAGTGTGAAGAGATAATTACTGTTCGCTGTAATGCTCTGCGCCGTGAGAAGATCTGCAATGTCGATGACTTCAAAGCAAGTTACAGATTTGCTAAAGGTGAGGGAAGGAATCTGCTTGCCAAGGGCATATTGATAAATCAGCATCTTCACACTGTAACTTCTACAATGCAGTTATAGCACCAATATGTAACGCACATTACTGTGGAGAAAAAGTTCAACCCGAACAATATAACATTTACCTGCACCAAGTGTAATAAGAAATTTACCAGGCAGCACAAATTTAAAAGAAATGCTGCCAAGAGCACTGGGCCTACACCTGCTCTGAAGAGATAGCAGAATGAGACTTGTGCTCAGCCAGTAGCTTAAGCAGGTTCAACAACAGTGCATGGAGTGGAGATAACCTGCAATTCATTGTGGCTAACAATACCTCCTGCCAGGCCTAAGATTTTTGTAGTTCCTTGGAGAGGATGTTAGCACAGATTACTATCATGCTAGTAGAGGAGGTTAATAAACATTATACTTTCAAAAATTTTAATATGTGGCTTGAATGTACGTATGACAAGCCAAAGCCACATGAGGAGGAAGAACACGAGAGTGTTTTTAAGACTAATAATATCCTTGTTTAAAATGTTGATGACTCTAATACATCTAGCTTAGAGAAGATCTGCCAGAAAGAGGAAATTTTCATGGGTAAAGATTAATGTTGGACTCTGAGTGCAATAAAACATTTAAAGCTCCACATCAAACTCTCTGTATGCCTCCAGCTGTATTGACCTGGCAATAGACAGCAAGGCCAGATAATCCATAACAAACCCGAAGATAAATGAGACCTTCAAGAGGCCAATTATTGCTAAATTTGTTTAAATCTACAAAATGTCGAAAACCGATACCATGATCTGCAAACGATGTTCAATTTCACAGGGCTCGAGTCCCCTACTCCATTATGTCAAATCAAGAATAATGAGGCAAACAATCCAGAGGTAAGTATCAATGTGTTTACCATTGTTGATGATACGAAAGTTACGCATGTTCATAGTTGTTGAAGGGAAACAAGAACATTTTGATCTGCTGCTTCTTACCACTAAATCCCACAACCACATCACCTGCATTAAGATATTTTTTTTGTCTCGTGCAACCACAGGCCACTGCTCATAATGGTACATTAAATGTTAGTAGCACTAATTACCTAATGTGACTAGATATTCAGGAAAACAATTTCTTAAGGAGCACAAAAATATTGCAAGCCACATTCTCCTGTTCGAGTTGCAATGCCCTAGTATGATACATTGGACGGCAGTGTACACCGATCACAGATTTTCGAGAACTATAAAAATGTAGACAAGCTTCCAATTGTTTTCTACTTCTGTCTTCAAGGGTTACAGTTCACACTACCTGGCCCTGAGAGGGTGTGATGGTGGAAGGGCTAAGGTGCTTGGTACCCAGCTTTTAAGTGGGTGTAAAGGGAAGTATGCTGGCTGGGGAATTCGGCATGCTAGGGAACAGTGAGGGTGAACCAGTCCCATTCTCCTCGCCTAGTAACATCATCCCTAAGTCTGCCGGTAAAATCAGGTGGATGCTGGGTGCATCTATACGAGATGTTAATTGTGCCCTGTTCTGCCTCTCCTTTTCCCTTGTACCCATCGCAAACCCCAATGGGGTGTGATGCGAATATATAGCCTCTCGCACTCAAGTCCATCTCAACCTCCTCATAGTCAGGGATTGAAACATTGTGCTTTGCATACCGCCTACAGAGTGAGGACGAATACCGTGAAAGTGGTGTCTTCCCGTGTGCGTGTGTGATTGATCCACATTGGGGATTTTTAGGCTAGCTACTAGAAGTTATTACCAAAGCTCCTGAATGCGGTGTATTCTGTTGTACCCCGACTAGAGGTCCCCCTTAGTTTGGTAGTCCGTTGACAGAAGGTCAACACACAGAGTGTGGAAAATATATAGTGACTTAGTTAATGTACAATAGTTAGTAGTTAATATACTTTAGGTAGGTTGGGATGTATTGATATGTCAATTAATAATGTTAATTATGAACCATACTGTGTATTGTCTTGTAGTCA